>JAJOZX010001374.1:175000-372500 GCA_023014485.1 Bathynomus jamesi | reverse complement strand
TCTTGTGTTTTCTGTTATTTCTTGCGTTAACATAAATTCATCAGCTAAAGCTAGTAGCATTTTTACCTGCTCCTGGTATTCTCGTGTGCCCCCCTTGTCCTGGTGTATACATATATTTTTTCCTATCCTTTCATATTTCATGAATGGGAAATTAAAATCACCACAGAAAAATATTTGGGGTTGGAGAGTGTAGATCTTTAACTAAGTTTCTTACCTCTGTAATGGAATCTGAAAATTTTGAGGTTGGTGTGTTTGGGGGTCTGTACATTACAATTAGCACCATATTTAATTTTTCAATTTTTGCTGCTACACATTCTACGTAGTTGTTTGAGGTACTTATAGCCATTTCTGCTATGTGCCTTTCGCGTGTGTAAATAGCACATCCTCCTTTACGTCTCACTGTTCTGTCGGCTCGGAGGATGTTATAAAGGGTGATCCAGAGAAATGGGACCCAAAAGAAACCCCTGTAACTCTTAAAGTATAAGTCCTTTTATAAAATCATACGCATCATTCGAAAGAGGATAGTTACAAGTTTGTACAGGATTGTATAGGTTTTGACAATACAAGACAAGATAAGATACAAAACAAAATAAAAGTGTTAGTTAAAACTAACCCTTCAAGATGACTGCATGGACTGTGGAACAGCTGCGTTTCATAACTGAGCAATATTATGAGCATGGATGAAGTGTAGTTTCAGCTCAAAGATCTTTCAAGACAAATTTTCAGATGTCAAAATCACCTTCTAAGAAAGTAATCCGTCGGTGTGTCAGAAATTTTTCCCTAACTGGCAGCATTGGAAAAAGAAAACCAACTGGAAGAGTGCGCACAGCAAGGATAGACGAGATCATTAACAGAACTCATGAAATTGTACAGGATAATCCTAACATAAGCATCAGACGTGCTTCTCAGCTGTTAGGAGTTGGATATGGAACAACACACCGTATATTCAAGCAAAATTTAATGCTCTTTCCATATAAAATTCAAACAGTGCAACAACTAAACGATGGGGATTTCGCACGAAGACGACAATTCTGTTAATGGATCCAACAGAAGGTAAATGACCACCAATTTTCTAGCAACTTTGATTATGTCAGACGAAGCCCATTTTCACTTGAATGGAACTGTAAACAAACAAAATTGTCGTTTCTGGGCAACAGAAAATCCATTGAATATTACCGAAGTCCCGTTGCATACTCAGCGTGTAACTGTTTGGTGTGGTCTTACTGCATCTCAGATCATAGGGCCGTACTTTTTCGAGGATTCCACCGGAAACACGGTCACTGTAAATGGTGATCGCTACGAAAAAATGTTGACCGATTTCCTTATTCCTAAATTAAGAGATCTTTGTCTAGAAAACCACTGGTTCCATCAAGACGGAGCTACCTGCCATACCACGAGGAACTGCATGGCAGTTTTGCCTCAAACTTTTCCAGGCGAGTTAATCTCAAGATTTGGAGACGTTGAATGGCCCGCAAGGTCTCCGGATTTTTCTCCCTTAGATTATTATCTCTGGGATATTTAAAGAGTAGGGTCTACAGAAATAACCCAACGACCTTGCAAGAATTGAAGGCCGCCATCACAAATGAGATACAGGCCATACCACCGCACACTCTTGCAAAAGTGATGCAGAACTTACAAGCGAGAACACTGGAATGCTTGGCAACTAATGGAGCACATTTGAAAGGAGTCATTTTTAAAAAATAAATATTTCATAATAAACTTGTAACTCTACTCTTTCGAATGATATATAGTTTTTATGAAAGGAATTAAATATTAAGAATATTTGGCTTTTTTTTATGGGTCCCATTTATCTGGATCACCCAGTAGTTGTCAATTTGTATTTCTTTTTTGTCAATACAGGACTCACAATTTTCACAGTTCGCCTGGCAGTCCTTTAGATGAGTTTCCGTGAGGCATGCAAAGTCTGCTCCGGCTTCTTGCATGAGTCCTTTCAGGTATGCAACTTTGTTCGTGGACTGGTTTGATTTAAGGCCCTGTATGTTGGCTAGGATTATTTTTATCTTTTCTCTTTCTTTTTCGCATACAGGTGGTTCTGCTTTGTTTTCCAATGGAGGTGCCGGTTTCGTTGCCTTGTGGTCCTCCGAGAATTTACCTCTTTTTATCTTTCTCGGTACCTGTTGTCCCGATAACGCATGAAGTTTCTTTGTTCGTACCTTCTGTCCGGCTCTCGGATTTCTATATTTATATTTGTCAGCTTGTTTTGTAATTGCTGGAGAGTATTTAGCAGCTGAAATGTGTTGGCTGCGTCTAAAAAATTGCCACTCTTCTTTGATGTTCGTTTTTTCTGTTCCCTCGTTGCGTTCCTTTGAGGGTGGTGGTATCGGCATTTTTTTTCGTATTTGCAACTCCCATATCTTTCATAAGTGTTGCAGACCGTAAGATGGTGGAACATGCATTTCTTATCAAACTTGCAGTATCCACTTGTGTAATGCATTTTGCATAATGTGGGATGTGCATATATGCATTGCCCATCCCGATATCTGCAGTTTCCTTTCGCGTAGTATTTGCATACGATATTTTCTACGCTTCTGCTTTCTTTCTTATTATTTTCCAAGTTCTTAGTTTTGGCATTATCATTATTTGGAGCACCGACAATTCAGCGCAGGACAATTCAGCGCCGACAATTCAGCGCAAAGACAATTCAGCACAAGACAATTCAGCGCCGACAATTCAGCGCAAGTCAGTACAGTTAAAAGTTTAGTTAAAAATAATAAAAATAAATCGCAATAAAAATTGGGTCTGTATCGAAGGAGTGACATTTCAAAGGAGTGACATAACAAAGGAGTGACATAAATACCGTAACGAAGGAGTGACATAACGAAGGAGTGACAAATCGGAGATAAAATTCAAAGGAGTATAATTATTAAAATTTTATTTAAAAAAACAAAATTTGTTAGAATTGTTAAAATTAAGATTTTATTTCAAAAACTAGAAACCTAACCTAACCTAACAGTTGCAAGCCTCTCTTCCCTCTGGATTTGTTCTTTCTTCTTTGTTGGTATTTTCGCGCTGAATTGTCTTGCGCTGAATTGTCTTTGCGCTGAATTGTCGGGTCACGTCATTATTTTTCTTTGGCTGTTTATTTGCTACGTTTTTAGTTATTATCTTTTTATCATTTCGCTCGTTGGACCGTTTGTCTACTTCGCCACTTTTACTTATTTCTTTCCTTTCATCTATGTCTTCCTTCCGTATTATATTGTTTATATCGTTATTTGTTATTAAATTGTTGTTCGTTATTATGCTGTTAATCGTTATTTCGTCTTCTCTCTCATCCACCCTGTTTTTCGTTGGGACCATTTCGGACACATGCGTCCCCATTATTTCATTCTTTTTTGTAACTTTCGAGTCTGCTATCTCCATTTCTTTAAAGACCGCGAAAGAATTTACGGTCTGTGTACATGCGCCACATAGAAATTTGATCCCACGACTTGTTTCGCGTTCGAGACAAGAGTTATTTCCCGATCATTCCAATTCATGCAGTTAGTAGTCGTTTAATCGTTGGCAGAAATCACACCTAATCGCTAGGCTTTCCGTTTTTTACTAAATTGCACAAATTACAGATTAAGTTGAGAATTTGGACCCATATCCATGATATTCCTTAATTAGCGTAAGAAGAAATACCCCACAAATTCTTTATTTATTTTTATTTTTATTTTTTATTCCTGTTTCTTTCCTTTCGATGGTCGAAACTAATGGAACAACTAATGGAACACTACAACAACATTATTGATTCCTTGAAAGTAATGAAAACTATGATGTACTATACACAGACTTTGCTAAAGCGTTCGACAAATGTGACCACGGAATCATAATACATAAAACGAAATATATGGGAATAACAGGAAAAGTAGGGAAATGGATATATAATTTCCTTAGTGAGCGGAGGCAAGTCGTTACAGTACAAGGAGTATCTTCATCAAATCAAAGGTCCTCAGCTCGTACCGACAAGGAACAGTATTAGCTCCACTACTCTTCATAATCATGCTAACTGACATAGATGAGGACGTTACCAGAGACAGCACAGTAAACATCCTTTGCGGATGACACAAAGATCAGTAGAAAAATAAGAAACCCAGAAGACATAGGATCTCTACAAACCGACATAAACAAATCTACAAGTGGACGGAAGACAACAATAGAAGTTTAACACCGAGAAATTTCAGCTATTACGGTACGGAAAAAGAGAAGACCTAAAGTTCATGGAATATTATACCCAAATGGACAGGAAATTCAGAGAAATTCCAGTAGCAAAAGATTTTAGAGGTTGTAATGACAGATGATGCAAAATTTGAAACACAAAATAAGATAGCATAAACAGAGCAAGAGAAGAACGGGTCAGATATTGAGAACCTTTAAACGAAGGGATAGGAATGTAATGATTCCTCTACTGAAAACCCTAATAATCCCAAATTGGAATACTGCTCGGTCCTATACATCCCCATATAAAAAAGAAGACATTAGACAGCTGGAGGGGATCCAAAGAAGCTTCACAGCCAAGATCAATGGGTGCAAAGAACTAAATTACTGGGAAAGGTTACGAGAACTAGACGTATATTCACTGGAAAGGAGAAGAGAGAGATACACCACTATTTACACTTGGAAAATAATGGAGAAACTAGTCCCTAATCTTACTCTGAATCCCATAACTCCCCAAACAACGGTGGAAAGTAGAAGCGGTAGACTGTGTCGTATTCCCAAATTGAAGGCGAGACAGAGAACATCCTTAACCCTGAAAGAAAATAGTTTTGTAGTGAGAGGACCAAAACTGTTTAATCAGCTGCCCAAAAACCTAAGGAACACGAATGGTGTTGCAGTGGAAATCTTCAAAAGAAGACTAGACGCCTGGCTCAGAACAATCCCCGATGAGCCGGGCGTACCTGGCTATGTGAGGATTGTGAGGTGGAGAGCGCAAGAATCCAACTCACTACTTCACCAGGCCAACTCGAGAGGAGGGGCGACAAGCTTGACCTTCGCGAAATGAGAAGTCATCGCGCGGAACCTTTGTAAGGTAAGGTAAGGTAAGGTGTATATATATATATATATATATATATATATATATATATATATATATATATATATATATATATACACACACACACACACACATATATATATATATATGTGTGTGTGTGTGGATGTGTAAATGTGGGTAACCTAAACACAAGAAGAGAGAGAAGTCCATCCATTCGCAGCCATGGAGCATCGCATAATGGTGTCTTCAGCATCACGACCATCAGGCTTAGAAAGCAGCCAGTCGTATAGGGCGTACACAGTTATTTACGTACATAGAAACCAGCATCGCCTTGCCTCAAAAAACACACACATAAAGGTGAATTAACGCAGTTCTATCCCCAAAAAACGAAGCCCTAGAATACCATCTTAACAAGCACATAACGTACACGGTGAATTAAAGCAGTTTTATTTTAACAAAATAGATGCAAGCCCTTACATTACCTCACATAACCCTTCATACACAGCCCCATATCAAAAATACATGCCATACCTCATAGACAGCACCACCACCACCCATTAGACCGGTAAGGTCTCAAAAAATGTCCAGATAATATAGATTCAGTGCGTTTCAGGTCGTTGAGGATCACCGCCGGCTTTACCCGAAAACAGCACACAAGAGAGACCTATTGGTGTGAACAACTGTTACGAACTTATGATGAATAACTTGTTCAATGAGAATATGATCGTCTTAAAGCTGTATTTCAGTTTTTCTCAATTGTGGCTGTCCAAATATATGTTCAGACTCGTTTTTCCAGTTATGATTTGCTTTCTCCCTTATGTGAAGATTCAGATTCATTGCGCGACCCCTAAACATGATTCGAATCGAGTGAAACTTCACCAGTAGTGTTTATCCATTAGGTGGGTGTAATTTGCAGGTTGTGCAAAAGAATTCATCGAAGTTGAATTTTGACCCTATATTAGGCTGACCATACGTACCGTTTTGAACGGGACAGTACCGTTTTTTTAATATTTCCTGGCCGTCCCGTCGTTTTAATAAAAATGTCAATTTTGTCCCGGTTTATGTACTTACTTTTTCATGAATACAGAATATTACATAACTCCCGTCCCTTTTTTGCCATCCCAATGTCCCGTTTTTGTCTCAAGGAAATATGGTCAGCCTACCCTATATACAGTGACGCACCCTGCAGTGGTTACTGTTTTGAAACAGCAACTAGTAACTATTTACTTTTTTAGACAGTAACTAGTAACTGGTAACTATCATACCTATTTGAGACAGTAACTAGTAACTATAGTTAGTTAAAAAGCAGTAACTGTCACAACACTGTGTGTGGGATGGCTCAACCCACGCAGCTCTACTTGACTGGGTGGAATCAATGGCTTTTCGTCTCATCACTTCCCCGCCTCTTCACTGCATCTCTCTTCACCACAATGTTGACTTACTCTCGCTTTACTATTGTTATTAAAACGGACTCTGCTCTTCTAAATTCTCAAACTGCATGCCTTCTCCTTTAAGGAGAGCATGGAATACAAGACTTTCAACACATTCTCATCCCTTTTCTGTCCAACTCACTAATCGTCTAACGCAAGGGTTAATCGGTATTCTCAATCTTTCATCTACTCAACCGGTCAACTTTGGAACAACTTTCCTCAATCCATCTTTCCCCCTGTCTATAACCTCCAACTTTCAAACGCAGAGTGTCCAGGCATCTCGAAAACTCTGGACTTTGATTTCGGGTCTCTCCTCCTTCTGTGTCGGGAGAGGCATTTTTGCGGGCGTTCGCCCTTGGACCCTCCTTCCTGCCAAAAATAATATATATATATATATATATATATATATATATATATATATAATGCAAACCCACGAGGAAAAAGAATCGATTCCAAGGTCTTTCGTGTATTCAGAAGTACACCTCGTCAGGGAATAGTGTACGTGACGAGGTATACTTCTGAATACACGAAAGGCCTTGGAATCGTTTTTATTTTTCCTTGTGATGAAAGAGAAAGTTGCTTTCTACTCGTATCCTGCCCTCATGGCTAGCCATAGGCTTTGCATAGGAACCTCTCCAATTGAGTCTTAAATTTCATGTCCCCTGTCCGACCGCACCTGAGACAGTACAGATTCTGTGTTCTTTCATTCACTGTATTTTTCATATGTATATTACTGTGCATCGCTCAGTACTTCTTTCCAGGGAGTAAAGTTTCAGGAATTTGTAGTTCAGACCAGTAATCTTCAACTTTCGTTTCCTCTATCTTAGACCTAAAAGCCCTTTATGTGGCTTTTGTATTTGCAATGTCTTGCTTTCTCTATGAGCTTGTGAGTACTGCGCAGTATTCAAGTATTGGTAGGAGTAAACTCTTCCATAATATTAACATGGTGTTTGCTTTCCTGCTATGGAAGTTTCGCCTAATAATTACTATTATTTTTCTAGCTGTTATAATTTTAATGTTATAATGTTGTTTGAATTCTGCATTTGATGACATTACAGTATTACTCCAAGATCCCTGACTTGTTTGGTTTGGTGTTATCTGTTTGGCTTGTAGAGTCTTATACACTGTATTCTGTAACATCTTGTTGTTACCATATCTTATAAGTTGGAATTTTTCTTTGTTGAACTTCATATTGTTGTCATCCACCACTTGAATAATGTTTCAATGTCATTTGTAATTTTCCTATGTCACCTTCGTTTGATATTTCCTCGCGTATCTTTGTGTCGTCCGCAAAGTACGATACGACACTGTCTCTAATATCTTAATTTATGTCTGCAATCATCATATAAACAACAAGGGAACTAATAATAATTTAACATGTGGGACAGAGCTAATGACATTTGAGATTTCTGATTTAATTCCATGTGCTCTTTGTGTTCGTTTGGTCAGAAAATTAAATATCCATCGTCTCAACTTTCCAGTAATTCACGTTTTCTAAAGTTTGTGAGCTATAATTTCATGATCACCTTTATTGAAGACTTTAGTAAAGTCAGTATATATTACAGCTATATTTTGACTTCGACACAGCGTTTCTAGTATTTTCTCTTGATGGTCTAACAACTGTGACAGGCATGATCTTCCAGCCCTGAAGCCATGTTGGTTCAGATTGAATAAATTCTTTTCTTGTAGGTAGTAAGCAATTTTGTCTCTAATTACGCGCTGAAAGCACTTGGACATTGCTCTGTTATCTCCTTTGCATAAGGGAACAATGTTCGCATTCTTTAATGGGTTTGGGATTTGTCTCTGAATTTCTCTAGAGACATAGCAGTCCATGTGTCTGACCCTGGTACTGAATTTTCTTGCATTTGTGATGGAACATTACAGTATGTCCCTTTGCAAGAATTCCAAATCCATTAATAGATTGGTATCTGTACCTGTTTTTCACTAATTTTTACCTATGTCAAAGAATTCATCAGGATTTTCTTCTTTTTTCTCGTGTCTAGGGTTGCTAACATGAGAGTTAAAATAGCTCTGTAAGCAGTTCGTTCATTTTTTTCTGGGTTATTTTTCTGTTCAGTCTTTTTGGAAATATATATATATATATATATACCGGTATTATATATATATATATATATATACAGGGTGTTTGAAAACTTTCTGTACAAATTGTAATGGGGATAGGCAACACCAAGACAAACCCTTTTCGTCTATAAGTGTATGTCCGCTGACGTCACCACTCGGCGCGAGAGGGCGCCGCTGCAATTGGCTAAAAGGTGAAGTGGGCTAGACTCGCGCTTGCCGCAGGCATTCTTAAATCGGACGTAGTACGCGTAACATGGAGCGCTTCACGACTGCTGAGATGGCTGACATGCATATGGTGTATGGGGCTGCCAATGGAAACGGAAGAGCTGCTGTGAGGTTGTACCGACAGCGCTTCCCAAACAGACGTGTGCCAAAGGAAGAAATCGAGGCATGTTAAATCGGGCGATCTCGGTGGCCAGGCTACGGGCCCACCCCGGCCTATCCATCGGTCCCCAAAGGTGGCGTTCAGATAATCCCGCACATCGTTGCTGGAGTGTGCTGGGGCCCCGTCGTGTTGAAACCACATTCGTCTACGAATAGCCACGGGAATATCTTCCAGCAGTTCCGGCAACGTTTCTTCAAGAAATATCCGATAAACCCGCCCGTCGAGTCGGGCAGGCAGCAGGTACGGCCCAATCAACTTGCCATGGACGATACCCGCCCAAACATTGACAGCGAACCGTTCTTGATGAGCATGCACCCGTGTAGCATGTGGATTTGCGTGCGCCCACACGTGAGAATTGTGCATGTTAAACACACCCTCACGTGTGAAACAGGCCTCATCTGAGAACAGCACATAAGCCGGAAAATTAGGCTGCACCGCTGTCTGCTGCAGAAACCAGCGTGCGAATTCCACACGAAGAGGGTAATCCTGAGGTTGTAATGCCTGGACTCTCTGACGATGAAACGGATGTAACTTCTGCTCGTGCAACACTCTCCAGACCAGGTCGTGGTTCACACCGAGGATACGTGCAACACCTCGCGTGCTTGCGCTTGGATTGTCCTCAAATCGCCGTAGGATTTCTTCTTCCATGTCAGGCGTGCGCACGTTTCTCTCCCGACCAGTGTCATGCATGTTTGCATGGAATGTTCCAGTTTCTCGCAGTCGCCGATGCAAATGCGCAAACGTTTGGTGGTTTGGCACACGTCTGTTTGGGAAGCGCTGTCGGTACAACCTCACAGCAGCTCTTCCGTTTCCATTGGCAGCCCCATACACCATATGCATGTCAGCCATCTCAGCAGTCGTGAAGCGCTCCATGTTACGCGTACTACGTCCGATTTAAGAATGCCCACGGCAAGCGCGAGTCTAGCCCACTTCACCTTTTAGCCAATTGCAGCGGCGCCCTCTCGCGCCGAGTGGTGACGTCAGCGGACATACACTTATAGACGAAAAGGGTTTGTCTTGGTGTTGCCTATCCCCCATTACAATTTGTACAGAAAGTTTTCAAACACCCTGTATATATATATATATATATATATATATATATATATATATATATATATATATAAGGGTATCCCATAAGTCCGGCATCATAGGAGAAATTCATATTTTTCTATTTCTACAAACCATAATTCATATTTTTCTCTTTCTACAGGCCATAATGTCTGTGAGCAAGGAAGAACGAATCCAGATAATTCTACTCATAGGAAATCGGAGTCAAAGAGAGGCCGCTGCTGAATTTAACAGACTGCATCCAGACCGCGAGCCAATAACACAGAGTTGTGTTAGCAGACTTGTTGCAAAGTTTAAGGAAACAGGATCCATAGAAGATAAACCACGCAGTGGACCTTCAAGGAGGTCCACTGACGATGATACAGCAACTGCTATCCTGGCTCATTTTAACAGAAGTCTCAATAAGTCTCTTCGGCGATTGTCCGCTGAGACAGGAGTGTCGAAAAGTAGCATCCATCGCATTCTTCAGGCTCAAAAATGGCATCCATATAAACTTCCGATCCTACAGAAATTAAGCGAAGATGATCCCGACCGGCGCGCGGATGGAATTTTGTGAATGGGCTACGGAACAATATGCTCGGGATGCCAATTTCCCGTCAACCATTCTGTTCAGTGACGA
Source organism: Bathynomus jamesi (assembly GCA_023014485.1). Classification (NCBI taxonomy): domain Eukaryota; kingdom Metazoa; phylum Arthropoda; class Malacostraca; order Isopoda; family Cirolanidae; genus Bathynomus; species Bathynomus jamesi. The sequence continues at coordinate 361,923 of JAJOZX010001374.1, read as the reverse complement.
GGCTGTTTTTTATGGAAATGGTGAGGTAAATCGACAGAACACCCGCTACTAGTCTCAAAACAACCCTCACTGGTATACCTCTTCAAAGGAACAAGGTGCATCTCGGGTGATGGTATGGTGTGGCATTTGGAAGGATCGCATCATAGGCCCCCTCTTTTTCGATGAACATGTCACTGGAGGCACCTACCTACGTATGCTCAAGGAAGAAGCATTTCCTAGTGTCTTGAACGAAGAAGGAAATTGCCCAACATGGTTCCAGCAAGACGGCGCTCCTGCACATTACAGCACCCAAGTAAGGGAATACCTGTACCAACAATTCCCTGGTCATTGGATAGGACGTCGAGGGCCTGTGGAATGGCCAGCTAGAAGCCCGGATCTCACGCCACTAGATTTTTATCTCTGGGGCCACTTGAAAGCGCTGGTATACGCAGAGAAAATTAGGAGTGTTGATCATTTGCGGCAGCGCATTATTGGGGCATGTAACACCATTACTCCTGACATCATTCACCGTGTGCTTGCTGACTGGGTATCACGTCTGAATTTGTGTATTGAAAACAATGGTGAACATATTGAGCACGTTCTGTAAATAAAAGCTTTTGTTTTGCCTTTTTTTATTATTTTTCCTATGATGCCGGACTTATGGGACACCATATATATATATATATATATATATATATATATATATACACAGTGTGTCCGTAAAGTCATGGTGGATTTTAAATAGCTATATTATTGCAACGAAACATGATAATGAGATGAAAAAAAGGCAAATTGAAGAACAACTCTAGAAGAATAACTTTATTTAACGTAGTTCGATATGGGCTCCTCTGGTAGCCCTGCAGACATCTAGGCGGTGATTCAATTCCAGCCACACACGTCCAAGAACATCAGGAGTGACGGATGCGATAGCTTCCGTGATTCGCTCGTGCAAGTGATGAATATCCCTAATGGGTACACTGTACACGCTTTGCTTGACGTAACCCCACAAATAAAAGTCCAAAGGTGTCAGGTCCGGAGAGCGTGGAGGCCATGGCTTCCATCCTCCTCTTCCTATCCATCTCTGTGGAAATTTTTCATTAAGGAATTCTCGAACAACGTTGGCATAGTGCGGAGGAGCACCATCTTGCTGAAAGATGACATTATTGTCAATAAATTGGGGTACTGCAAAATGTTCCAACATAGCGAGGTAGTTGTGTGACGTCACAGTGGGTTCCGCGAAGAAAAATGGGCCAATCACTCGATCTCGTGCTAGAGCACACCACACATTAACTTTCGGGCTATTACGCTCATGTTCAACATAGGCATTAGGCATGTGGACAGCCTAGACTAACTACGAGATAAAGGTTAAGCTTAGCCTAGACTAACTACAAGATACATCTTTGAGAGTTGTTCTTAAATTTGGCATTGTTTCATCTCATTATCATGTTTCGTTGCAATAATATAGCTATTTAAAATCACACCATGACTTTACGGACACATATCACCGCCTAGATGTCTGCAGGGCTACCAGAGGAGCCCATATCGAACTACGTTAAATAAAGTTATTCTTTTAGAGTTGTTCTTCAATTTGCCTTTTTTTCATCTCATTATCATGTTTCGTTGCAATAATATAGCTATTTAAAATCCCACCATGACTTTACGGACACACTGTATATATATATATATATATATATATATATATATATATATATATATATATATATATATATATATATAAGTAAATTTTGTTAAGTTCAAATTCATTTTCTTCGGCATGCTATTTTTAGACATATGCTTTTAAATTGTTCACTGTAACAAAACTATAGAACCTACATATTTGAAAATTCCAGCAATTATAGATTATATGCATCTGTTAATGTGTGCAAAATCTCAATCGCATAAGTTTTGAATTGTTGCAGTTATTAAACTTTCAATTAAGTAAAGTTTTTTTGTGGCCACCCGATATATATATATATATTATATATATATATATATATATATATATATATTATATATATATACACACACACTATTTCCCTCCTTGTTCTTTCGGATGAATGTTTGTTTTTTCGCCCTTGGCCCCTCCTTCCTGCATAAAAATAAAAATAAGTGAAAACATAAATTTTAGGTCCATTTCTGTTTTGCAGAGTTTTTATTTTTTTCTTCTTAGCTCGAGTCTCGTTGCGTCCGTTTTGCATTTGTGAATATTTTTTTACGGTTTGTTCCCGTTGTCTAAATAACGTTCTTATTTTTCTCTTGAGTTTGCTGCGTTTTCTTTTTTTCTCTCTTCCAAACATATTTCAGCAACTTAGGTTCACATTCTACCATAAGTATTATTATTATTTTTTGTTTTTAACGAAATAGCAATTACTATCAATCTATTTCCTTTAGTTTTGCATTTATATTTGTCCAATCTACTTCCTCTGAATCCATATTTAATCCTTCCAATATTCCTTATATTTCTCTAGAATAAGTTTTGAGGTTTTCTGATTTTTTACTTTTTTCTGTATCAATTTATGATGATATTATCACAGAAATTAGTTTGCGTTACATAACTTGAAATCGTTATTTGTCAAAATCAAATCCAAAACATTCTCTTTTTGAGTCACTTCATTAATTCTCTGGGTAAGTGCATAAATGTGTTTCATAAATCGCAAGGTGTATTCTTGAGACAAACGTAAAGAAAAGAGACCATATAAACATAGGTCGAGAAACCCGTAGGTTTCGAGCTATCGCACGCGACAGAAAAATGAAACTGTAAATATTTTTTACATTTTATGCAAATACACAGTGTGATACATTTGCTTCATAAAGTAAATGTTCGAAATTCTTTCCTACTTTTTGAATGCATGCCTCAGCACGTCGCACCATTGATTGTCTGACACACTAAAAAATTCCTGGAGTAGTGTGGATCGTTTCGCAATTGCCTCGAACTCGTTGCCACAATTCATCACATGCTCGGACTTCTGTAACATAAACTTTGCTTTTAAATTACCCCACAAGTAATAATCGAGTAATAGCTAGGTACTCCCGACTCATTTTGTATCGTTGTGAGCCAGGCGTCTAGTCTTCTTTCGAAGATTTCTACCACTACACAGTCGTGTTCTTTATTTCCTTGGGTAGCTTGGTCCTCTCACACCAAAATTATTTTCCTTCAGGGTTGAGGATGTTCCCCGTCTAGCCTTTAATTTGGAAACACGACACATTCTTCCTTTCCTACTTTCCATTGTTGTTTAAATGGTTATAGGGTTCAAGTGAGATTAGGGACTAGTTTCTCCATTATTTTCCAAGTGTAAATAATGGTGTACCTCTCTCTCCTTCCCAGCGAATATAAATTTAATTCGCGTAACCTCTCCCAGTAATTTAGTTCTTTGTATCCATTAATCTTGGCTGGAAGCTTCTCTGAATCCCTTCTATTTGACTAATGTCTTCTTTTTTATATGGGGATATTAAGACAGAGTAATATTCCAACTTTGGTATTATCTCTGTTTTTAACAAAGGCGTCATTATATTCTTGTCCTTTTAAAGGTTTTCAGTGTCTGTTAGTTAAGTCCGTTCGTTTCTCATCGTATCATTTTCTTTGTTTGTTGCTATCCTATTTTGTGTTCCAAATTTCGCATCTTCAGTCACAACTCCTACATCTTTTCCCTTAAATTTTCTCTGAATTTCTTGTCCATTTTGGGGCATAGTATTTCCTGAATTTGAGTTCCTTCCTTCTTCCGTACCTTAATAGTTCAAATTTCTTGTGTTAAATTTCATATTATTGCCTTCAGACCAATTGTAGATTCTGTTGTCTGTTTGTAGAGATTCTATATCTATATCATCTGAGTTTCTTATTTTTCTACAAATTAGCAAAGGATATTACTGTGCTGTCATTGGTAACTTCATCATCTATATTAGCTAGCATGATTATGAGTACTAATGAAGTAATACTGTTCCTCGTGGTACTGAGCTACGAACCTCTGATTCTGATGAAGATATTCCTTGAACTGTAACTTGTCGCCGTTCACTAAGGAATTTATATATCCATTTTCCTACTTTTCCTGTTATTCCCATATATTTCAGTTTGTGTTATAATTCCATGGTCATATTTGTCGAACGCCTTGGGAAAATTTGTGTAGATCACATAGTTCTCAATGTTTTCGAGTGCATCAGTGTTGTTATAGTGTTTCATTAGTTGTGATAGGCACGATCTTCCTGACCGGAATCCATGTTGGTTATCATTTAATTTTTTCCCCCGCGTCTCCAAAAAGTCGTAGATTTTTTCTCTAACTATTCTTTCACATATTTTAGTGAGATGAGATGTAAGCGACACTGGCTGATAGTTTTTGCTTCAAATCGAGCCCCTCCTTTATAAATTGGAAATATGTTCGCTCTCTTCAGAATTTTCGGTATTTCTCCCGTGTTTACTGATTGTTTCCATATCCAATAGAGGGGCTTAGCGATTTCATTCTTGCAGTTTTTAATCCGTGTAGTATTCCATTTGTTCGGGCCTACTATTGAGTGTGCTTTTATTTTTCACACACACACACACACACACACACATATATATATATATATATATATATATATATATATATATATATATATATATATATATTGCAGATATCGGGTTGGGCAATACATCTATGCACATCCCACATTATGCAACACAGTACACAAGTGGATATTGCAAATTTGTTAAGAAGTGCAAGTTCCACCATCTTATGGTCTGCAACACCTATACAAGATATGGGAGGTGCAAATACGGATAAAAATACCGTTACCACCACCCTCAAAGGAACGCAACGGGTGAACAGGAAAAACGAACATCAAAGAAGGGTACCAATTTTTTAGACGTAGCCAACACAATTCAGCTGCTAAATACTATCCAGCAAATACAAAGTCAGCTGACAAATATAGGAATCCGAGAGCCGGACAGAAGGCATGCACAAAAACACTTCATGCATTATCGGACAACAGGAGTTATCCCCCAAGCTGAGCCCCCCAAAGGGGAGTGCCAACCCCAAAATGGGGTTGCAAGGGGTATGCAACTTGGAGTTATCCCCCAAGCTGAACCCCGCAAAGGGGCATACCTAACCTAAGGGGGCCTCTTTGAGGGAGAAGAGGGACGACCTCACCCCCCAAAGGGGCAGAAGAGGGGGAGCCTCTTTGGGGGATAAAGTGGGACGGCCTCACCCCCCAAAGGGGCAGAGAGAGAGAGAGAGAGGAAGAGGAAGGGTCTTTGCTTGGCGACCGCCAAGCCCATATAATTCCTTCAGCCACCCCGCCGGTCTCTTATAGGCCCCTAATCAGCCAGTTGGCTTAGAAGGCTGAGTTGCCAGTTTGCGCCATGTATTTAATTATTCCACATATTATTCAGCCAGTTGGCTTAGAAGGCTGAGTTGCCAGATAGCAATAAATATTAAATTATTCCATATATTAATAAGCCAGTTGGCTTAGAAGGCTGAGTTGCAAGATAGCATTAATTATTTATTTAAACCATATATTAATCAGCCAGAGCCAGTTGGCTTAGAAGGCTGAGGATTGCGCTGTTTATTTGCATATATTCCTCCGTCATCTGGCTTAGAAGGCTGATAGCAATAATTATATAATTAAACCATATATTCTTCCGTCATCTGGTTTAGAAGGCTGAGTTGCCAGATAGCAATAATTATTTATTTAAACCATATATTAATCAACCAGAGCCAGTTGGCTTAGAAGGCTGAGGATTGCACTGTTTATTTGCATATATTCCTCCGTCATCCGGCTTAGAAGGCTGATAGCAATAATCATTTATTTAAAGCATATATTAATCAGCCAGAGCCAGCGGGCGTCATCAGCCAGTTGGCTTAGAAGGCTGAGGATTGCGCTGTTTATTTAATTAAAGCATATATTCTGCCTTAATCAGCCGGTTGGCTTAGAAGGCTGAGTTGCCAGTTTGCGCCATGTATATAATTATTTGCATATATTAATCAGCCAATTGGCCTAGAAGGCTGAGTTGTCAGATAGCAATATTTATTTAATTAAACCATATACTAATCAGCCAGAGACAGCGGGCTCATCAACCAGATGGCTTAGAAGGCTGAGTTGCCAGTTTGCGCTGTTTATTTGCATATATTAATCAACCAGTTAGCTTAGAAGGCTGAGTTGACAGTTTGCGTTTATTTGCATATATTAATCTGCCAATTGGCTTTTCTTAGAAGGCATAATTGGCTGTATATAGAACGAATTAAAAGCATGCATACACTCATCGACTGTACACCTCTATTACCACACACACACCCGACTGTACGTCCATAAAGCCCCTATTAGCACACACACACACACACAAAAGCATCACCAACAATCGTATAGACGTTTAGGAGCTAACAGGAGATGGTGAAATGAGGGCTACGACTTTTAAAAGGAGCTCACCCATCGAAAGGCGATGAGGGCTACGACTTTTTAGGAGCTCACCCCATTAACACAGCGTATCCGATACGAGGGCTACAACCAAGCGTCCAAACGATTGGTAGTGAAGCCAACTCCTGGTAGACCGTCCCTAAATACGTCCAATAGGCAGACCTATTAAACAATTATTGCAACGTTCGTTCATGTTTATCTCCCTTTCTCAGTTGGCGTATGAGTTGCCAGTTTGCACTTATTTATTTAACACATTACGCCTTAGAAATCCGCTTTAAAAACCAATCACATTATATAATCGTGTTCAAGGAATAAATAAAACGCCAATACATCATTCTGTTTATTTAGACGAATTAATGGAAATACAATGGGATATATATATGGTCAAATAATAGAATGGAAAATATATAATCATACAAAACGGTGCATTATCAAAATATTAGTACAGGAAAAATATTCATATATATCAAGTATATTGAAAATATACAAAACGTATAATATATTAGTACAGGAAAAATATATATTGTCTTTACGTTCTACGGTGCAAAACGCTAAATTCGCATGTGATAGAGTCTATATCCACATCGCCGTTACTGTGTATGATGTGGTAAAACCGTCCAAGCATCACTTCACCGTTTAACTGATGCGGTGGTCTATACTCAATATAAATAGCGTTCATATCGTTCAATACTATTTTTGTACCCACTTTACACTCGGCGGGCAAGTTATCTAAGCACGGCTAGAACACAATCAAAAGCACGCACAAAAATGTCATCGTTAACCACAGCATTAAATACAAGTTTATAATCATGCCTTTCCAATCGGGGATTTTTTCTTAACGCCCCGAACTTTTCAATCGTGAACTCTTCTTCACTCGGCATAGCGGGATTGGAAATAATCTTCCAAGTCGTAACGACAGCTATTCATTATATAGAGGTACAGTTCTTCAGGGTAAACAGTGTAGACGAGCTCAGCACTGTACCGCTCAAGTGCTTTGTACCAAAGTTCAGAATATTTCGAAGAATCTAAACCTTTTAAATATGCATCCAGATCTAGACCATTCTCCCCCTGTTCATTCCTACATTCAATAAATCCGTCGAGCAGAGCGGTGTATGCGTATTCAAGAACCGTGTCAAAATAAATCATATCCGTAACACGACCGTCTAATATAGGCTTCAGCTTACGGAATCCGGCGATTTCAAACATTCTGTCGAGGATGAAACGGTTTCGTGTAGGGACAAGAACGTCATTATCAGCTGTGTTCTTCCACATCAATCGTATATGAATGCGTGGTTCGTTATTTACACTCAATGTGCAAACAATGGTGTATGAGGCGGCGTCACTAATCATCTCTCTTATTGTACCTACGCCAGCAGGTATTTTATAACGGTCCTCTCCCCACCTCAACTATCACGAAGATTCTATTCATCTCCTCAACACTTAAACAAATAACGTTACGTTTGCTTGCATGCCTGCAGATCGTTTCAAGCACATAGTTAATGGTGCCGGTTTCACGCCTGAACACGCGCAATGACTTCGTCACGGAGATGTACGAGGCGTTGAGAATGCTTCTCAAAGGGAGTTCCATCGTATTCGCACGTCCACCCGGTTCAAGCTCTGAGATGACTGTGAGCCACAGGGGGTCGGACCGGCTCGACGGAGCGGGATGAGTCACGCTGATGAAACGTGTATGGGTTTGTTCGAACTCGTGTTTCGTGAGGTACACGGGTGGACGGGAACGCGTCTACTGCTAAAGCGTGTACAGGCTTGTTCGAACACTCTTGGACAAACAGAATTTTCCGAAACGAATTTAATGTTTTATCACTCACCATTTCCACAAACTAAACATTTTCACAAACCGGCGCGCTATTAGAGGGAAACATATGTTCATATTTGGTCTTTTTGTTTAACAAGCGATACTCGTCTCTAAAGCCTGTTAAAAACACACAATCCATTAGCCACAACCTCACTACATACCTCATCATGATATATATTAATATAGTAGTAAAAATACTTAAGATTGTCCTTGATGACAAGATTTACATTTTCAGCCGTAGGGTACGAGTAGTCGGTATGGTGTAACATGATATAATACCGCTTATCACACCACTCATCCACGAGACTCACTACCCATAACCGCCGCTTATTTTCTGAACGTGTTGCTTCTACTTCGCGGTATATGTGTGCCTTTATAAAGCTTAGCTCTATAACATACTTCAATACATCCTCTGTGCTACGAAAGCCTACAACCCCATCGCCAGAATACCCGTAGAGTATTTGAACATCTCGGGCCTTCGCACGGTTCAATGCAACCTTAAAAGAGGCAAAGGATGGGGGAATAGGGAGTTTTTCAGTATCCACCACATCTACGCACTTTGCAGAATACCACTTCATAAATGTTGAACACGCAATATTAAAGGTAGCCATTACTATTTTTTCTTCTACGCGAGAGAATACACGGCTGAGCTCAAGGGTATACAGAGGTCAACTGAGCACGCAGGGAAGCCCAGGTTGCGGCATGACTCACCCTGCTGGTCTTACAGTGGGCGGGGCTTAGCTTTTTACTGTGTACACGCACGCACGCACGCAAAGGAGAAAGTGAAACGTTAGTTGAAACACGATTTATTTAATAAACGAAATATTCAAGGTGTATATATATATTTACAAATGCGTGTAATAAATAATCTAACAATAGACATATCAAAGATTACGGTATCCAAAGGGCACGATACCATAGGTACCATGCACCTGGTAGCGTTTCTTATAGGTGTTACGGAACACCTTTGTACCCCTAAGTTCCTTCACGCCCCCAGCTTCTGTGCCCGAAAATTGTGGGTGCCTACAGTCAGTTAGGGTGGGCGTTCACCCTCATCATCTTCCAAGCACACTAACTCCTTCAACGAATCAAAGTTAACGCCCGCCGATTCGCATGGTTAAGCGTGATACCCTTAGCCTTCACGGTATACTTCGTATCATCCCCTATCCTCACCCATACCCCATAGGTTTTGGCCCCGTTGACACAAACGAGTCTGCGTATGCGATGTCTCCATACTCATCCTTGATTTCGTCAGTTAGCTCTCCAAGGAACTACCCAATAGCAGGCATGTATTCACCCCTCCTCGCTGTGAATATCACGCTATCTGTATCGGGATACAAAACCCTCCGCCCAAGAGAATGCAATAGGCCCCAAAGTTTGACGCGCGCGTAGGCTGTTGTGAAGCTGGCCACAGGAATGTTTGTAACCCGTGAGGTATCTGGCCAATTCGGTATTGTTGTACTTTATTATGTAAGTATTACCTACATTCACAATCTACATGACCTCTCTATCGGTTGCGTTGGCGTAATCCCAGACTTCACTATAACTTTGGGCCAAATGAACGTTCCCTTTGCCGGTATTCTGTGCAAATTTTTCTCAAAGACTTTAGACGCAACTTTGCACTAATGCGCTTGCCAGGGCTCTTTACAATTTGGGAACGGTCAAGCTGTATACCTTCACGGTCACGGTAACGTTGAATATAGGCCGACTTTTCATCTTCGGTATCAACTCCCCTGGTATCCTGACGCTTCAACCTTATCCTTCAAAAAGCGTTTATATATGGCGTGAAAAGGTTGGGTAGCTTCTGAAACCTCCACACCTCATGTATCTTCAATATGCTGTAGCCATGGCGAAAAGCTAGATCCAGCTCTGGACTTGCATATACACCTCTAAGCTTACGCTGGTGGGTTGTATGGTCACAATCACTATTGTTCACTTCTGCACACTTCATACACAAGGGAAACATGAGCTTGTGATCTATAACGGCGGGTAAGATCGGCATCCATAAATCGCGAGGGGGGAGTACGCCTACGAAAGAAAGGCCGAAATAGTACCCGTTCAAATTTCTTGAGAACTCGTTGATGGTGGGTAGGTCAGGCCCCACCAGTTTCTCAGGCGCACCTACGGGGGTACGGATTGTTTTTCATCACGTAGGGGTATAAAGAACAGAAGTCGTAGTAATGGAGCTTCACGCACTCCGTAGGCGGAAAGTATAGCTTGAAGGGCTTTGTACGCCCTCCGAACAAGTTATCACCGCATCTGAGAGGATCCAGCACCATTGAACGCTTGATCGTGTTTATTTCTTCACGGTACTGTCTGTCTGTCTCCATCCGTGCATCATAATCATGTTCCCACAAGACTTTGTGAGTGAACTGGGATCCTATAAGTTGATCGCGAGTGCGGGTCCATGCAAGACTGTCGGCTGGCGATCTACCGTGGATATCTCCTACGATCCCACACTCAGGACGGGGGCACCCGTGCCACCAGCAACCGTTAAAGGAGTACACAGTCTTCTCACCAGTGGCACGGTTTTCACTTAGACCATCAACCCAAAAAACACGACCATTAACCTTAATGGGTACTTCACCCGTGTTGCGAGCATGCTTTATGTATACACCTGTCTGCTGCTGTAGGTGTATGAGCCAGTAAATAGCCTTGTGTCCATAACTGCGGGGGTTGTTTCTGTGGATAATGGCTAAGGTGTCTTTAGGCATGAAGTTATTCTTGAACACCGTAAAACGTAATGATGCGATGGTGGTTGCTATTTGCACCGGATCGTATTTGAAACGGCATATGTACATCCTTCTAAAGGCCTGGAAACATACTCTAAGCACGCGCACATCATTCACTCAATAACGCTCACATTCATCAGCTATATTCTAAGGATTACATTCATTAAAACTGTTGTAGTTTCGGTCAAAATCTTCACGCTCGTCTGTGCTCATACATTCATAGTTAAAGTAATGTTTTGGTGGAGGTAGTCCTACGTAATTTAAAGTTTCGCTAATGAGGAATGTGTAAGGGAAATATCCTTTTGAAACTTCAGCGGATACGCCCATTACCTTGGGTAGCTTTGCTAATTTACAAGGTGGAATAATAAAGTGTCTTTAAACTGTACATCACCTTTTATTTGCATCTGTATTAGTTTGTTGCCTCTTTTCAAGGGATCACCTGTAAATATCTCAGAGGACTCATGCTCAAGCAACTCCTTATAACGGACGGCCACCTGCTTGGCCCCGGTGTGAGGAGAGGACAACAGAAGACAACAGTAGAATGTTTAACACCAAGAAATTTCAACTCTTGAGATATGGTAGAATGAAGAAATTAGACTGCATATTAGATCAGACGAGCCGGGCGTACATGACTATGTGCGGTGGAGAGCGCGAGAGAGCATTTCCCACCTACACCAAGCGATCATGTGTGGCGGAGAACGACTGTTAATTTTTATAGAAAGCAGAGTAAATACATTTTTACATTAAAGCTAAAACATAGCTTATCATTAATTCATGTTTTCAGATCCATTAAACGTCGATAAACACCCACCGACCCAACCCACTCACATTGTGGGGTACACAACAAATGGAGTTGAATGAGCTATATATATACAGAGAGAGAGAGTCAAAAACTGAACACACACACACACACACACACACACACACACACACACACACACACACACACACACATTAGTGATTTGAAAGCGCCGCTAAAAATGATAATTATCAGAAAATTCACCTCTCCTCCAGGCCAGGAAGACATCAACTTTGACTGTTGTGAAGGCCCTGAAGTACGTTCATTTAAGTCTCTGACAATATCCCAGAGTGTATCATAACGCCCCGGTTAGGGTTACTATCTGCTGTTGTGTTTCAGCTTACCGCCCCAACTGGATATGGGGCGGATATGGAGACGATCACTAGACACGGGAGAAATACCGAGCATCCTGAAGAGCGCGAACATAGTCCCAATGTATAAAGGAGAAGATCGATCCGAGGCCAAAAACTATAGGCCAGTGTCGCTTACATCACGTCTCACTAAAATATTTGAAAGAATAGTTAGACAGAAAATCTGACTTTTTGGAAACTCGGAAAAAATTAAATGATAAACCAACATGTGTTTCGGTCAGGCAGAGCATGCCTATCACAACTAATGGAACACTACAACAACATTATTGATGCACTTGAAAGTAATGAGAACTATGATGTAATATACAGACTTTGCCAAAGCGTTCGACAAGTGTGACCATGGAATTATAATACAGGGTGTTTATAAAGTCCCTATCTATTTCAGTGAAAACGTAGCAAAAAGGGTAAAATTCAATAACAATATAATAGAAGGCATACATTTAATGAATACTTAAGCATATGATTCTACATGAGCACCATCAGTATCTCTTCAGAGTTCGAATCTGTCAGCAGCATTGCGGAACACATTTTGGAGCATGACAGGGGTTATTTTTGTAACTGCTGTTACAATACGAGCACGTAAATCTTGCAGATCTGTAACCCTCGTTTGATAGACGTTTGATTTGATAAAGCTCCATGCAAAGAAATCCAAGGGCGTTAGGTCAGGAGATCGAGCCGCTCAGGGCCTGTTGCCTCCACGTCCGATCCACCGATTTGGAAATCGTTCATGTAAGTACTCCCGAACAATGTTTGCGTAATGTCAAGGTACCCCATCTTGTTGAAAGACGACGGTGTTTAAATGCCATCTGAATGAAGCTGGGACATTTACGTGCTCGTATCGTGACAGCAGTTACAAAAATAACTCCTGTCATGCTCCAAAATGTGTTCCGCAATGCTGCTGACAGATTCGAACTCTGTAGAGACACTGATGGTGCTCATGTAGAATCATATGGTTAAGTATTCATTAAATGTATGCCTTCTATTATATTATTGAATTTTACTCCTTTTGCTACGTTTTCACTGAAATGGATAGGGACTTTATAAACACCCTGTACATAAACTGAAGTATATGGGAATAACAGGAAAAGTAGGGAAGTGGATATATAATTTCCTTAGTGAACGGCGGCAAGTCGTTACAGTACAAGGAGTATCTTCATCAGAATCAGAGGTCCTCAGCACAGTACCACAAGGAACAGTATTAGCTCCACTACTCTTCATAATCATGCTAACTGACATAGATGAGGACGTTACCAGAGACAGCATAGTAACATCCTTTGCTGATGACACCAAGATCAGTAGAAAAATAAGAAACCCAAAAGATATAGGATCTCTACAAACCGACATGAACAGAATCTACAAGTGGACGGAAGACAACAATATGAAGTTAAACACTGAGAAATTTCAGCTTTTAGGTACGAAAAAAGAGAAGACCTAAAATTCATGGAATATTATACCCCAAATAAACAGGAAATTCAGAGAAATTGTACAGCAAAAGATTTAGGGGTTGTAATGACTGATGATGCGAAATTTGAAAGACAAAATAGTAGTAAACAGAGCAAAGAGAATAACGGGGCAGATATTGAGAACCTTTAAACGAAGGGATAGGAATATAATGATTCCTCTACTGAAAACACTGATCATACCCAAATTGGAATACTGCTCGGTCCTAACATCCCCATATAAAAAAGAAGACATTAGACAGCTAAAAGGATTCAGAGAAGCTTCACAGCCAAGATCAACGGGTGCAAAGAACTAAATTACTGGGAAAGGTTACACGAACTAAACCTATATTCACTGGAAAGGAGAAGAGAGAGATACACCATTATTTACACTTGGAAAATAATGGAGAAACTAGTCCCTAATCTTACTCTGAACCATGTAACTCCCCAAACAACGGTGGAAAGTAGAAAAGGAAGACTGTGTCGTGTTTCCAAATTAAAGGCGAGACAGGGAACATCCTTAACCTTGAAAGAAAATAGTTTTGTTGTGAGAGGACCAAAACTGTTTAATCAGCTGCCCAAAGACCTAAGGAACACGAATGGTGTTGCAGTGGACATCTTCAAAAGAAGCTTAGACGCCTTGCTCAGAACAATCCCCAATGAGTCGGGCGTACCTGGCTATGTGAGGAGGAGAGTACAAGAAACCTACTCACTACTTCACCAGGCCAAATTGAGAGGAGGGGCGACAAGCTTGACCTGCGTGAAGTGAAGAATTATCGCGCGGAACCTTTGAAAGGTTGAAAGGTGTATATATATATATATATATATATATATATATATATATATATATATATATATATATATATTGCTCACTAAGCCGTTCAATGGATCAGGTATGAATAAATAAAATTAACAATATTAATTTAGGTAACAAAAAGTTACTGTCCCTTTGATGTGATATCCATATTGAAATAGGTGCCCACAAAACTTAATTTCCAATAATTTGAAGAGTATTTGGAATCAGAAAATATTGAACTCCCTGTTGCAAAAGATATTTTCATAAAACTGATGAAATTTTCTGTTTCACACGTTTAGGTTTAATGATCCGTTTTTTAAACAGATACCGGGTTTAGCAGTGGGAGCCCTTCTTTCTGGCGATGTCCTGGTAATAATCCCAAAACAGTGTCAATCCTAGAGATATTGTAGATAAGTTCAGTGAATGTGTTCCTTCAATTAGTTTTAGTATGTGGAAACAGAAAACGAACACCAGCTACTGTTTGTAGATGTACTATTATTAGGTCTCACAAGAATAAGCCCCGTTTCAAAATCTTTAGAAAAGAGGGACATACCAATTTTTACTTACACTGGTTTTCCTGTCGTCCCATTTCTGGCTTTGTTTTCTGCGAGTTCTCAGACTATGTAGCCCTTACTTTTTAGATAAGGAACTATTTTACATAAAAAACGCGTTTAAGAAATTGGGTTAGCAAATATGTTTCCTGAAGAAAACTATATGAGCCTTTCCTTGGAAGAAGTAGCTAAGCGAGAGAAGTAAGAAACGCCAGAAAAAGCAGTTATTTCGTCAAAATATCTTCAAAAGTTCAAAAGTTATGACACTTTCAAATTGGTACAACTTTAACTGCGTTTTCTGGCGTTTTTACTTTTGCCGCTTAGCCACTTCTTCCCAGGAGGACCTCATATATAGACAGTTAGGGTTGCCAGATTTTGATGACCGGATTAAAGGACACTCAAAACGTTTACAAGCTGCCACTCCCAGATTCTCAAATTTATATATATATATATATATAATATATATATATATATATAATATATATATATATATATATATATATATATATATAACGTAAAGAACGACGCTTGTATAGGAGATTCCGCGCAAGACGAGAGAGAGAGAACGAAACAAATGAAAAAATGAGGTAACCACCCGGGAATTGAACCCGGGATCTTCCGATTGCCGGTCAGATGCGATAACCATTACACCATGGGCCTCACTCTTCCAAATGCCGTAATTCTTCTACATACTGTGTGTTTGCAGTTAAATGTATATAATGTTACGGCATGCGGGAGGTGCCCCCTTGGGGCATTGGTTTCTGCGAGTATGTAGAAGAATTACGGCATTTGGAAGAGTGAGGCCCATGGTGTAATGGTTATCGCATCTGACCGGCAATCGGAAGATCCCGGGTTCAATTCCCGGGTGGTTACCTCATTTTTTCATTTGTTTCGTTCTCTCTCTCTCGTCTTGCGCGGAATATCTCCTATACAAGCGTCGTTCTTTACGTTAATTATACTGTGTTTGCAGTTAAATGTATATAATGTTACGGCATGCGGGAGGTGCCCCCTTGGGGCATTGGTTTCTGCGAGTATGTAGAAGAATTACGGCATTTGGAAGAGTGAGGCCCATGGTGTAATGGTTATCGCATCTGACCGGCAATCGGAAGATCCCGGGTTCAATTCCCGGGTGGTTACCTCATTTTTTCATTTGTTTCGTTCTCTCTCTCTCGTCTTGCGCGGAATATCTCCTATACAAGCGTCGTTCTTTACGTTAATTATACTGTGTGTTTGCAGTTAAATGTATATAATGTTACGGCATGCGGGAGGTGCCCCCTTGGGGCATTGGTTTCTGCGAGTATGTAGAAGAATTACGGCATTTGGAAGAGTGAGGCCCATGGTGTAATGGTTATCGCATCTGACCGGCAATCGGATCCCGGGTTCAATTCCCGGGTGGTTACCTCATTTTTTCATTTGTTTCGTTCTCTCTCTCTCGTCTTGCGCGGAATATCTCCTATACAAGCGTCGTTCTTTACGTTAATTATACTGTGTTTGCAGTTAAATGTATATATATATATATATATATACATACATATATATATATATATATATATATATATAGAGAGAGAGAGAGAGAGAGAGAGAGAGAGAGAGAGAATGATGCTCCCAAAATTTTTTTTAAATATTATAGGATAAAATTTATTTCAACATCTTTGATTTTTACTATATTTAAAATGTTCTTGAATATAGACGAGAGCAGTACCACTACTGTATCTTTCAGCGACGCAGCGTATGGAAAAATAAGTTGTCGTACACATTTGTGGGGGCACTCCGCTTATTGCAGTAGAGCTCACAGAATTATCTATTGCGGCTACATAGAAATCAATGAGCCTACACTGTTATTAACTTATTAAGCCTTAACGATGCAATGATAATGGTTACCTACTCTGTCAAGGAACAAAACGCAAAAAAATACCTATGTAATTATAATAAATTTCTTAAAGGATTTATTATTTATGATTTTGAAATAGACATAAAAATAGAAATAAAGGACATATGCCGTCCTTTGACGCTTCAATAAAGGACAAGGACAAGAGATCGAAATAAAGGACGTCTGGCAACCCTATATAATAATAATAATAATAATAATAATAATAGTACAATTAAGAAAAAGATTCTATAGGCCTCGTACTAACAAATTCACTCAAAAGAATCTCTTGGTTGTTCTTTTTTCAATGGACAAAAATACTGCATCTTATATTCCATCAAAGGTTAATATTGTCGACACTGTTTCTTGCAATTTACAATCTCTCACTTAAGATTCGGCAATCAGATTTGGCGACTCCTAATCAGGCATCTATAAAGTCCCATACACAGACTGTTTTGAAGTTTGTGTATAAGTGCAACTAGTGATTTAAGACCAGTATATATCATTGCAAATACGATTTGCAAGTTGATGAAACAAACTCGGCATTATGTTTGCAAAGGAACGAAACCAATCACTGCATTGAAATTTATAATACTTAATAATGCCTCTCATTATAAACATTAATGAACCCGAAAAGAAGAAAGAAATTTTAATCTTTTTTTATTTATAATATGAAAAATTTTAACAAGGACCGAGGATCCTTAACTAAAGATAAACCTTTTAATTTCATTTCGAAAGATTCTTCCCTTTTTAATAAACTTTTACAACAAACCAATGGAGTTGTAAACTTGTAATTTAGACTCCGTGTGCATGCGCCTCTATATCCATGATTCTCTCAGAAGGGCTACGTTGTAGATAATGTCGTAACATCGGTTTTCGTCGATCAGCGAATTTAACCTTAGGCAATATAGATGGGGTACTCCAGCACTACTTCTTTCGAATGGTAATAAAATTGGACCTATACTGTTTATGGTTAAGCGACATTGGGTCTGGGTAGTAGTTGGATGGGAGACCGTCCTCTATGTCCAGATTATGTAGCGATCCGTGGTTCGGATTCCGCGTAAAGCTATAGGTCCCTTTCGTCTTATGACCTTAGATGTTGCGAAGGAGGTTAAACAATCCCATCAAACAACAACAATCATGATCTTTGATTTTAGCTTTTACTTAAGACCTGAAGAAGAAAGTTGGTTATATCTTCGAAAGCGTTGTCTTTTTAACACTTATTTTATTTTTATATTAATTTGGAATTTTGAACTATATATATATATATATATATATATATATATCATTTAAATCATTTAAAAAGTTGTAATTGTAAATTCGCATGTAAGTTTGTCTTATACGAAAGGTCTATTATACATACAAATTATCTAGAACGAAAGCATGTTTTATACTGTTTAATAAAAGTACCTACTATAAAATTTCAGCAAATAACGTCATTTCAGATATTACACAACCGAAAAATACAAAAATTATATGTAAAAACACTGATGCACAAAGTATTTTCTAATTTCACAGTAAAAAAACAGTTTTTGTGAAACCTTAATACAACTCGTATCTCTAACACACGCAAAGTTCTGTTTTCTTACACCGTAGTAAGTTAGTAAGTCACTGTGCACGATTTAGCTAACTTCAAACTAATTAAAATATGCACGTAACATTTAATGACAAAGAGGTTGCGCTCTTAAAAGCAACATCAACTTGTGTCCTGTTCCCGATCGATGGAAATTGGATGTAGTTGGATGGGAGACCGTCCTCCGCGCCCAGATTATGTAGCGACCCGTGGTTCGGATCCCACGTAAAGCTGTAGGTCCCCTCCGTCATATGACCTTAGATGTTGCGAAGGAGGTTAAACAACCCCAATTAAAAAAAAAATATATATATATATATATATATAATATATACGAAAATACATGAATTAATTTTACATACTTAAAGTTTGGATGTTGAGGATCTCAGTCACACACATACACACTGCGAGCTATATGAGATATTGGTAATTGTAATGAACTAGCAAAAATAGCAGTCCTACGGGCGGAATATTCTTTAAGCGAGTTAGAAAGGAAGTTGCAACGGAAATTTTAGGAAAAGGAAAGGAAATTTAAGGAAATTTTAAGCGAGTTAGAGTTTAACATTTACAATTAGCTGACGAATCACTTAAATTTTAAATGCAGCTTCACAAATTTTACTTGAAGTTCACGAAGCAGTTAAATTTCAAATACAACTTGTTATATTTTTTCTTACCCATCATGGCTTCCGTTGCGTAACTAAATATTCTGATGGCTACATTCTTTTCTAAATTTATCCACCAACTTGATTTTTCTCATTCCACGAAAGTGTATGAAATGTGAAGACCAAAATCTTGAAATTTAATTGCTTCGTGTTTTAGCATATAATTTTTTTGGGGGTACCCCATCTGAAAAAAAAAAAGTTGCTAAAAAACATTCCAGGGATCCCACATGGTGTTGTCACCAAGTTTCGTGAAAATCGGTCCAGCCGTTTGGACCTGAAAAGGAGACAGACGGCGGACATGCGGTGAATTATGGTATGATGATAATGATGATGATATACCGGCTTCAATAACGCAATCATACATTTACGTATTCTGAGTTCATAAAGCCTCGATTTGATTCCTTTGAAAGCGACAATAAAAAACGCCTTCGAGAGCTGGAAACTAAAAGTAATTGTGAAAAAAATTAATGCCGGGAAAAAGAAGCAAAAATACGAATCCATTAAGAAGGAGGAAAGTGAAGTGAAATTTTATTTATAACAGAACGAGAGAGAGAGAGAATAGTAGTGGCGCGGTGCGCGTTATGGCGGTCATTATTATGACCTAAGTTTTGCATACTATAAATTTTGTTCTTAATTTTCAACGAAACGAAGGAGAGAGCTCCTTTATGAGACTCGATGCAGCCTATTTATTCCTCAACGATTGAATATGCCTCTTAGTCGTATTCATTTATACTGAGAAACTACGAGTAGTTACTGTTCTGCGTCATACCGAGTTAATACTTCATAGTGACTCATACGACTGTATTGAACGTCCTTTGGATGCCAATTTCTGGTATTAAGCCAAGATTGTACGTTTACTATCCAAATAATATATAAAAATGTTTCGAAAATGTAAAATATAATTTTTAGCACATTTAATAAATGTCGAAATAGGGCAAAATAAGACGTGAGAGGCCGCGTCCAAAACGTGAGAAGCGTACATGGATCTCTTTAGGCCGAAATCGATTTTTTCCTCGTCCGAACTCACTCACTACTAAGGTTTAAAGCCATTGTTCATCGCCATTCGCTTACGTCTCTCTCTCTCTCTCTCTCTCTCTCTCTCTCTCTCTCTCTCCCTTTGTAATTACTTATAATCTTTGTAATTAATTACCGCCTGATCAGTTCAACGTCAAGTGTCGTCAAGCTGTTGGAATCCATTATTACAGAACGTATCATGTATCACCTCGAATCAAACAATTTAATTTTTGTTCTCAACATGGATTCAGGCGACGTAGATTTTGTCTAAACAACCTGTTAGAATTTTCCCATAATATGTATATTTTATACGACACAATTAGGGCAATGGATATAGTGTATCTTGACTTTCAAAAAGCAAAGACCTCACGCGAGATTGATGACTAAGGTTAGAGGACCAGAAATTACTGAGCTCGTTTCCATCTGGATTGAAGATTAGGGTGTCACTTTTGGACTTTTTTTTGAAAAGTTATGGTGCTTACCTCTTATAGTGTGACAAATCGACCAAAAACCATGAATAAACTAAAAAAAAAGGCAATCGGGTAATATTTAGGGTCCCCGCCCCCATTTGAAAAATAAGCCCCCTATTCACAAAAAATGGTGATTTTTGGAGATATTTTTGGTCATAGTTTCCTTACTAATCATCATATTTAAAAAAAATTTTGCTACCAAAATGTAGAGAATAATAATGCGCTTCAATCGGAATAGTTTTTATTAACTTTTGAGTTAAATTTATTAAATTTTTTATATCTCTTTGGTCATTTTGATGCATTTTCCAAGAGAAAAATGCTGCTGTTTATATCTTTGGAAGATCTGAACTACAATAAAATATTATCTTATATACTTTGGATGTCACCGCCATCCATAGAGCATCATCCCAATGCAGCTCTGCGGCGATGGGCTTTGAAAATATAAATCAAACAAGCAGATTGACTTAAATGAGCAACACTTTTTTGGTTTAGAGATTCAAAGTGGGAACAACTTTGTACATGTAGATTAAAATTAGTAAATTTTGCAAAAAAAAAAAAAATGACAACTGTAGACTTAAATTTTTATTAATCTAAAAAAATATACAAAAGCCCATCGTTTTTTTTTTCTTTATTATGAAATACAAACACAAAACAATTTTAATCAAATAGAAACAAAGTGCTATTCTTGAAATTATAATGAAAAATTGTAAATGAAATGAAATTATAAATGGAAAGAAATTACAAATTCAAGAGACCTTGTTTGGAAAACTTAACTTTGGGAAAACACGCCTGTTTTCCTCTACAACTTGAAGCAATGCCTGAAATTCACCTTCATCCCTACATGATCCATGAAAATCCTGCAAAAGTTTGATACCCCTTTCTGCAGTGTCATTAACAACCTTAGTTGAAGAGAGTATTCTCTTCATCCATTGAAAATCATTGTTGCTGTCCCACGTTACAGCTGGAGTCCTTATCCAATCTCCCGTTGAACCAAGGACTTTGAATACAAACCATGAGTTTGAACCAATTGATTGCTGAATTTTAATTCGTTCTTTTAGGATGGGAAATATCGGCTTACCATGTTTGAATTCTGGTGGTTGATTGAAAGAGGAAAGTTTTTTGGCCACCTTGTCCTTTTTCACTATGAGGTAAATCTCCAAAGAGAGAAAGGGTTACAAGTTCTTCAGATAGGTACCAATAATGACCTTTTAGAGTGTTGAGGGCAGCTTCCGCTACTTCCATGTCAATCTTTTTGTACTGAACTAATTCGTTGTATAGGAGGAGGTCATTTTCAGGAGCCTCAAGTGGGTTGGTGACTGATAGCCAGTACTTGGAGTAGATCAGCGATGTAAACAAGCATATTCTTTCCAGCTTTTTTATTGTAACATTATCATATCCGGCTTGGTCTGAAAATGCTAACATCTTATTCGTATACAATATTACAGCCATCCAACTGGCGTGATGGAGAGCTCCTGGCTTGATCCAGTGTATTCCTCTGGCAGGAATTTCTCCTAAAACGAGCATAGTTTTTTCAGCTACCTCTTTGTAATCATCCCTGGGAAGGCTCTGGTTATCTTTGAGCAAATCTGTCATAAAATCTATAACGCATTTTTTCAGGTCCTTGAGATGTCTGTCATTGATATATAGCTGTTTGAAGGGTTGCTTAGTATCTAGCTTCTGCCATAAAACATCTCTGAAGGTCTTGAAAGATTCGTTTTCGGGTGAAGTAGATTTTCCAAATACCTTTAGATACACTGCTGACAAAACTCGTTCTGCCATATGGTGGCGACAAGCGAGCCATAATAATTTTTTTCCAAAGAGGTCTTCCAGTACTTTACAAGCCCCTTTTATCCAGCCAGTATTGGATAAAGTAGTATCGAATACCATTCCGTAAACCTTATCCTGTAATTTCCATTCTTGGATCGTGCTAAAAACAGTACAAGCTTGTGTCGATCCAGTTGAGACACCGATATCGGGTATCGAGAGAAGTTTCTCAACATTCTCTCCCG
Source organism: Bathynomus jamesi (assembly GCA_023014485.1). NCBI lineage: Eukaryota > Metazoa > Arthropoda > Malacostraca > Isopoda > Cirolanidae > Bathynomus > Bathynomus jamesi. The sequence continues at coordinate 339,464 of JAJOZX010001374.1, read as the reverse complement.
ATATAAGTATTGCCAATCGATCCTGCTTTCCTCCTGAAACATTCAGTATCATTTTGCTGTCCCAGTGGACTACACAATATTGAGGTGGGTTGAACGACTCTTTAATAGTATCAGCAGTAGCTTTCCTCGACTTCTTCGCAGCTCGCGCAGGAGTACTTTTCGATAATGACATCTCTTTTAAATCTAGCCCACATTCAGCTGATACCACAGATGCAAATGTCGAGCCTTGTCCGAATGATAGTCCTAAACGATCAGCTGTATTAGATATTAATGTTGACTGTAGTAACTTAGGACGTTTTGATGGGTCTGGGCTCGGAGTAAAATCATCTTCACCATTACTTGAGTCCACTAACTCGCCTCCAGATGATTCAAGTTTGTGTGTCTCTTCTTCTAATGCCTTTCGCTCTTTTTCTTTCAATTTTCTACGTTCTTCACCTATTCTAGCAGTCTTTTTGAACAGTTTGGCTACATAAGCTTTATCGATCCGACCCAGAGAATATATTCTAGCACTTCGCTGATCTTCCAAAAAGCGAAGATCCTCATTCTTCTGTTGTATAGTTCTCAATGTATCATTTTGGATCTCATTACATACATTTTCAGTTGATATATCAAATAAGTTATCTAAACGAGACAGAAAAGATGTTTTTTGGGTTTCATAACATTTCTTCTTTATACTGTATTTTTACTCAACTTCTCATGCTCTTTTATCAAATCCCACAACATTTTTTGGGGTCCTTTCTGCTTTCTAACGGATTTTGATGGTATGCCAGCCATAATCCACACCTTTTCTACCTTATCTAATACTCTCAGAATATTTTCTTCCTTTGACACATTGTCGCTTTTCATTTGATCCCTTCTCAAGAAGAAAAAGTGACTGAGAACTTCACTATTCGTTGGAAGCATGCTTCCTTCTCTTGCGCATATGTCTTCCACTAATTTTCCCAATAAAGAATCATATTTTCTTAGGTATGTTCTTAATATTGGCTTACTGTTAGCCATGACTATTGACTAATTTTAATAAACTATGAAATTAAGCAAATCAATAATAGAATTCTGAAAGAAAAGGAAATTTATCATACATTTGGTTATATTTGCATACTTTTTTGTAGATAAAACCTGGAAATACTGTAAATAAATGTTATAGAAATGAAAACAGAGGGAAAAATTTCATAAGGTCCACTCAAATATCAGCACCGTATACGACTAAAATAGTTTTAAAATGTTCACAATTAGAGGATACCGGTATTCTCTACATTTTGGTAGCAAAATTTTTGAAATACGATGATTAGTAAGGAAACTATGACCAAAAATATCTCCTAAAATCACCATTTTTTGTGTGAATAGGGGCTTATTTTTCAAATGGGGGGCGGGGACCCTAAATATTATCCGATTGTTTTTTTTTTGTTTATTCATGGTTTCTGGTCAATTTGTCACAATATAAAAGGTAAGCACCATAACCTTTCAAAAAAAGTCCAACAGTGACACCCTATTGAAGATTGGTTAAGAAATAAGAAAGTAGAGAGTGGTAATAAATGGAGTGGCTTCGGAGTGGGCGGCCGTCACCAGTGGGGTTCCACAGGGCCCCGTTCTTGGTTCTTTACTTTTTATCATCTATATTAATGATATAGACGTTGGGCTCTTAAGTACAATTTCTAAATGTGCAGACGATACCAAATTAGGAATGAGGAGAGCGTAAGAACGCTTTAAAATGATCTTGATAGGTTGGGCGAATGATATGTTATTCGGCAGATGCCATTCAACTTGAACAAATGTAAGGTAATGCACGTAGGTTACAAGAACCCGAAGACCGATTACTCTCTCTTGGGGAAGAACTTGACTGAGACTGATTTAGAAAAAGACTTAGGAGTTTATATCAGTAATAATCTCAAACCGTCAAAGCACTGTGCAGAAGTCGAAAAGAGGGTCTTAAAAATACTAGGTTATACTGAAAGACATTTCCAATTTAGAAACAAGATTGTAATGTCCCTTTACAATTCACTAGTTTGACCTCAACCGGAGTATTGTGTGCAGTTTTGGTCTCTGTCTCTTACGAAGGATATAGAAAGGTTGGACAAAGTACAAGCAAGAGCCACAAAATTGATCCCTTCAATGAGACTTCAAAACTACGAACGTAGATTAGAGCGCTTAAATCTGTTTACTTTAGAGATCAGGAGGTTGAGCCGTCAGCTTATTCGAGTTTTCAAGATGTTCAATGGAAGAGATACGGTAGACTACAGGAAATTATTCTGAGTTAATACCAATTCGACAAGAAATAATGGCTTTAAATTGGAACTAAAAACATTTAGTACTTCCATCTGTGATAATTTCTTTTATAAAATATTTAATATCTAGAACCAACTTCCCCTCGGGGGTTGTTTCAAGCCAAAGTATAAATATGTTTAAAAATAGTCTGGACAAAGTTCTGAATACACTCAGGGTTTAAGACTGTTCCCACGTATAACAATTTAAGAATCGATTAAGTAATGAGTATTTTGGAAATAGTATTATAATAACCCCGCAGGAGTTTGTTTAAACATTTACTCTTGCAGTTAGTCCTCCCCTCACTATAGAGAGACGTCTTTGGTTGATTGTGCCCCACGTAGCATGATCAGCCATCGAGCAACTCATTTTTTCATCACTTGCCTCATAAACACCTCTTCAATTCGCTGTAGCAATAACGGGTGATTACCCACGAAACACTTGTATTCTCCATAAAGAACAAGTACACGGAGATAGATACAGGGACCTCCCACTGATATTCCTCGCCGGAAAGAGATTTTCTTTACTCTCGTGATGGCACAACACCGCAGTAGTATGGGCGCATCAAGGGGAGTGCAATTACAATGTTGCAAAGGGGAGGGTGTATTGCAACAAGGAGTAGGAGGGACCCCCAAGTTGCAAGAAAGGGGGAGCTTTGGGGGAGAAGGTGGGATGGCCTCAACCCCCAAAGGGGCATCCTAACCTAAGAAGGAGAGAGAAGAGAACACATGTGTTCACCTGGCCCCAGCTAGACGCATAATGCGAGTTCAGGGTTCCAACATCTTATACAGAAGGTCGGGAGTTGCTAGAGAGCACTTTATTTTATTTATATATGAAACGATTGCTAGTTATTGAATTTATTTATTTATTTATATACGGAGGGTCGCCAGTTATTTATTTTATTTGTATATGGACGATTGTCAGATACCACTATTTTAATTATTTATTTATATATTAAAGGTAATAGAGATGATCTCAATGCTTAGAGGGGTTGCCAGTTACCACTATATATTTTAATTATTTATTAAAGGCAAGAGAGAGGGTGATGTTCTCGTTAATTGGCTTAACAAAAGAATTAATTAAAACATCAATACATTATTTTTGTTTATTTAGGCGCAAAATGAATCCCAATTATTTAATAAAAAATTAATAATATAAGAAATACACAGGACTCTTTATATTGTACATTAATATTTAAAAGAAAACCTGCAAGTCCGTACATTGGTGAAATCAAACTGATTGAAGACGCGAAATATAGGTTTTATAATATATTTGATGTAAATCAAATAATTTTTCAATAATAATAACTAGTAAGTAAAATTACATTCATCAACTAACCTTTATACTGTTATTAAGCTAATTTAAATTATATATTTATGATGGAGACTTGAATGCAAAAAAAAGATGAGAATCATACTGAATAATTATTTAAAAACTAAAAATTTTAATTCATACAGCATTTTAAATCTCTAAACTTGACAGACTCGTACAAAGATTAGAAAATAATGAAAAAAACGCAACTATCAACTAATCTCGTTGTGTGTCATTTTAATGATTACTGCTACCAAGGTAAGCAATGCATACAACACAAACAGTTCATTTTAATGATTGCTGCTACCAAGGTAAGCAATGCATACAACACAGTTTGCCGATTAAAAAAAAAATACTATTCTAAATAGCGCATCCGATGTTTTAAGTAATACTTTCAAACCTATTGCCGTAAGAATTTTAGCAGTGACATGATTTCACTTAAGAATTGATTACTATAAAAGTGGGATTTGTAGAAGACCTACTCTCCTTCACCAGCTCAATACTCCTCTAAAGAAACGTAACTCATTTCATTTGAGAATAAAGTTATCACAGTAAGAATTAATTTCTACGTCCTATCTTTTAAAAGACAACATTAATAAATAGGACTGAAAACCTTAAGGACCACAGAGTAAAGAGCATTCAGATAACAGAGCTCGAAAGAGGAAGAACTATCAAACCTCAAATAAGTAATTGGTTTTAATACATAACAAAGAGCAAGTTTAAGGTTAACTAAACATTATGTAAGCTTAAGTTTTAAACTTAATTAATATCAGTTTTGAAGAAAACTTACGCCTATGTTCAACTATGAACAGAGAAGTGCGAAAACCCTTGAAATCGAAGTACCAAAATTATTATGAGTTTTTTGTAAGTTTAACCCTTAATCTCTACCCGGGGGTACTATTATGCCCCAGTACCCCAGGAATTCCTAGCGTAACTTTTATAATGGGTAGGGATTAAGGGTTAACGTGCCATGTAATAGACTCTCCTACATTCCTACATTGATCGTATAGGTTTACTTTTGGATATATAGCCTATTGGTATATAGGGTTAAAAAGAACCAGTAAGTTGCCGGGTAGTATCTATGCGGTCCTCCCTTTGAAATCTGATTCTGAGAGAAACCCTTCCTTAAACATGGTTGATACTTATAAGGAACTAAACGGTTTAATTTTTTCATACCATACGGAATTTTAATGTTTACAGTGTATGTACCTTGTGTATTCAACCTCAAATATATACATATAAATGTATACGCACATATACATACATACATGTACGCTATAAAAATACTACATATCAAAACAGAAAAGCAGCGAAACAAAACCGGGATTACATGTAATCGACTTGACTTTCTACTGACACATATTTTGCGTTAGATTAAATTAGATTAGGTTAGTTAGGCATAGGTTAGGTTAAGTGTTTTAGTGTGGATGTTATGGCTTTGTCAATCTAACCCACAAAAACAATTGCCCTACAGAATTCTTATTTAAAAAACCTGTAAATGCAATTGTACTCGTATTTTGTGATAATAATAATAATAATAATGTTTGAGGTTGTTTAATCTCCTTCATAGAACATTGGTCCTGTGATGGATGGAACCTACAGCTTTACGTTGATCCGAACCATATACGGGTCGCTACACCGTTTGCACGCAGAGGACGGTCACCCATCGAACTGCTACTCAGACCCAGTGTTGCTTGACTTTGCTGATCTACGGGAAGCGGTGTTGTAACATGGCCAGAAACGTAGCCCGATAGGTAGATAGACTCAAATTTTAGTATCGTCAATGATAATACGGAGTCGAATAGATAGATAGAGCGAAAGAAGTATAAAGAAGACAATATAACGCCGAAATATATTTATTGAGTAAAATATAGTTAATAAATAAATAACGAACATTTCAACTACTTTATATTTCTTCAAAGACACTTATATAAGGCGATAGTAATTGTGATGAAAGAGTTATCTCGCGCTTATTCTTTCTCCAAGAAATTAACAGGTGGTAAGATATTAATAAAGTCATTCATTTGAATTATGTCATACAGTAATTCTGTATCATATATTTATGAAAAAGAGAGGGAGAGAGTAGTTTTAATGTCTTGGGCACATTATGTAACCGCGTTTTCATGTAGAAGTTCTCTTTAGCGGTACTATGCTTTTATGATATGTATATATAAGTGATTTTAGGATTGAATTTATAATTTATAACTGAATTTTTTATTAACATCTTCAGTTAGCCGAGTTAAAGAAAAAACTCTGTCATATGATACCGATCGTGGAAGAGTGCTTATTTTTATAAAAATGTTCAGCGAAAGAATCTATTTGGACGTGATTTATGAGCATAAACACCTGCGAGTACGAAAAATGTGTACGAAGAAGTGAAAGACCACTAGAAAGACTCGAGTAAATGTATATCCTTATCTGAACCATATCTCTACTTTCTTCTACATATGGGTATTCAATTTCTCTACAACTTCAAATGAAATAAAAAAATATATGCTCACAAAATTTACCGTAAGAGTTATACTGGTAAGGGGTGGCCAAATAGCGATAAGAGATATACAAGATGTGTGTATCATCTTTCGTTTGGAATAGCCGCAATACATCTCTCGTTCCGGCAGTGGTTATCAACTATTGTAATTTAGATCAGATCCCTTTTGACCATTCCTGACAGTGTGTGTGTGTGTAGTTTATCGATATTTACTTTATCTGAAAACATGAATTTTCATATCTTAGAATAAAAAGAGAAGTTGACCCTTTACATGCCAACTTTCCCATTTCGGGAACATAAAATAAAATAGCTGTTTTTTTTATATTTTCAAAAGCTTTCAAAATTTTTTACATTTGGCTTTCTGAATGTTGGTTTAATATATGCTAATGGTTATTTTAAAGTTTTAGGTGTTTTAAAGTTGTTTTTGAACTGTTTGAAATTATCGCTTTTTGCCGTTTTGTACTACTATTCTTTACCTAATTTTTTTTTAAACAAATTTTTGGTCAGGATGCTAACACCGATTCCTCTGCATGGACAGAGTGTTGTTTTAGTGTATTATATACTTTTCTATGAGATAATTTATCAAATTAGCTGTTTATAGAATTTTTATTTTGATGTTCCCACAATGGGAACGTTGGCATGTCAAGCTATGCTTTTTCCGGGCTTTTTTGCAAATATCGTAAATTTTAAGCAATGGAATGTGTCTTACTTGAAAGATAAGGCGCATAAAATAGATGACGCATAAAAATGAGTCAGAAATACATGTATCACATGTTTATGATGCATTTATATAAATTATTGCGTCATTGGTGCAGTTGTGATGACGCAATTTGTTTACTTTCAGTGTAATAAGTTTGTATAACAGCAACCCAAGAATGCATTTCTCATCATTTGTCATATGAGTAACAAGCAGTGAACATTTTTTTGTGATTATGGAAGCTTCATCATATATATAATATATATATATATATATATATATATATATTATATATATTTTACGTACTTTACTGTGTGACATTTAAATGCATCGTCTATAATTACACTAATCAACAGCCAAAATGTATCTTCGATGAAACCATCATTTCTTTAGTAATTCGACGTCGCTGAATCCGAAAATGACCTTCATTTTGCATGATTGGTTCGCGTTTAGAAGATACACGGGTGCCCTGTTTTCATTATTTCCCAATTGAAATGAATATATCATTGAAGCATAACATATGCCAACACTGTAGAATGTGCTCGTTTGGCAACCTCGTTGTCTGGCGCCATCTTGAGTACATCGTAAATCCCTTTAGCTCAGTTCTAGAGTGACGCTTGTTGTGGTGACACGTTATTTCACATTTTGACATAGTGCTTTTGTAGTGTTTCCTCGTAATTTGCTAGTTCATGACATATAGAGTGTAGTGCGTGTTAAAGCGTAATCTTGCGATCAGTTTCTCATTGACGTTATAAGCAAAATGCCACGTAAATGCGTTAATGACTCAAATAACTTTTGCTATATTTGCGGCAAAGTAACATTAAAATCGCAAAAGAAGACGTTAACACCTGCCATCAAGAAAGCGTACCACCACCTTTATTTTAAGTGCAAATTAGGAGATCAGGACAAAACGTGGGCGCCGCATATATGCTGCATTACATGTGCAACTACATTACTTGAGTGGTACAATGGGAAACCGAGGTCAATAGGCTTCGGCATCCCCGTCGTGTGGAGGGAACAAAGTAACCACGTGGATGACTGTTTATTCTGCATGGTTCCGCCATTACGTGGAATTAGTAAGAAGAAAAAATGGACCCTCAAGTATCCTAATGTTCCATCCGCCATTCGACCTGTGCCCCATAACGAAGACATACCTGTGCCCAATCCTCCTACCTCCTCAGACACCCTCGATTTGGATGACGAAGAGCATCCTGTAACGAGTACAGATGAAGACATTGCACATCCCACAACATCACAAGATACCGACTTTGTGCCCAGTGAACTGTCTACAGAACCGCATAAAATCACCCAACACGAACTGAATGACCTCATCAGAGATTTGGACTTACCGAAGTCTAAGGCAGAATTGCTCGCCTCACGCCTTCAACAGTGGCATCTTCTTCATGATGATGTCCAAATATCCATGTACCGCACTAGGCAATCCACGTTGGAGACTTTCATCAAACATGGTGACTTCGTGGTGTGTACAGATGTTGTTGGTTTAATGAATGCTCTAAATATAACATACAGAGATGACGAATGGAGGTTGTTCATTGATGCCTCTAAGCTAAGCCTTAAGGCTGTACTACTTCATAACAAAAACGAAAAAGCTGCCATTCCAATTGGATATTCTGTCCACATGAAGGAGACATATGAAAATATGCAATATCTGCTTCACCACATAAACTACAACGCTCACAAATGGAGCATATGTGGTGATTTGAAAGTGGTCGGCATGTTACTTGGTCTCCAGCAGGGTTACACGAAGTACTGCTGCTTCCTTTGCGAGTGGGACAGCCGTGCTAGGTCACAGCATTATGAAAGGAAGGAATGGCCTCTAAGAGAACGTTTAGTGCCAGGTGTGAAAAACGTTTCGTGCGAGCCATTAGTAGAGCCAAGCAAAATACTTCTACCACCGTTACATATTAAGTTAGGGCTTATGAAAAATTTTGTGAAGGCACTCAATAAGGATGGAAAGGCATTTAAGTATCTTTTCCAGAAGTTCCCTCGACTCAGTGAGGCAAAAATCAAGGAAGGCATATTTGTTGGTCCTCATATACGAAATCTGATGAAAGATGAACATTTCGAGACACTTTTGGAGGGCGCAGAAAAGAAGCTTGGGTCTCGTTCAAGTCAGTGTCGCAAAATTTCCTTGGAAACAACAGAGCTCCAAATGCAGATGAATTGGTGGATAATATGTTGAAGGCGTACCAAAGAATGGGATGTAACATGTCTCTAAAAATTCATTTCCTCCATTCCCATTTCGACTTTTTCCCGGCAAACCTTGGTGAAGTAAGTGACGAACATGGGGAACGTTTTCATCAGCAGATTTCAGCTCTTGAGAAACGTTACCAGGGCAAGTGGAATTCATCTCTGCTGGCTGATTTCTGCTGGTCAGTAATAAGAGACACTACACAGTCAGAGTACAAGAGACAGGCCAAGAGGAAACGACATTGAAGTGAGTGTGCTCTTTAAAATACATATATGTTGTGGGATAAATTTTTACCAGTACTTACACAATAATTACCATGATATCTTAAAAACGCGAACTAATTAAACAATTTCACTATCATTTTCAAATTCAGCATGCAAAAATACATAAGAATCGGCTACTTTCATTAAAGATACAAAAAATTCCTTAAAATTTGTTGACCAGTGTTATCTGCTTTAGGACCAGGTTTACATTATTTTATTTCATGATAAGGATTTTTATACAAGTTATGAAAAATATAAAGAGTTTAAATTTAGAAGTGACACCTGACTGATTTTATTGTTTTGCAATCCTTTTTTTTTTAGATCACGACTTCATGTTTTGAGATTCCGTTTCCTTCAGACAGCGACAGAAGCTGCTGCAAATTCAAGCACTCCTGAGGTAGATGTTGTTCTGCCTCAAACGGGTAACCAGAACGTCGATAGTGATGAAGAATGTGATGATGCAGTTTTTCATCAAGAAGGTTTGCCAAATGAAGTTGCTGGCGAGGTTGAACTGCATTTGAATGAAGAAGATGAGGATAGTGCCGAAACTGTAAGCTCTTCGCAAAGTAGTCCGCGCTGGCGAAAAACTGAAAAGATTTCTTTGACCCATTCTATTCCACATAAAGTAGGGGAAGATCACTGCGGTTAAGGAACCTTATGAAATATTTCGTTCATTTTTTACAAATGAGATGATTACATTTATAATGGAACAGACAAATTTGTATGCGGTACGAGACAAAAATGTTCAAGGCTTTGAAGTTAGCGAAGAAGAAATAAGAACATTTTTAGGATTGTTACTAATAAGTGGTTATCATAGTGTTTCCTCTGAAAATGATTACTGGTCTATCAATGATGACATGGAAGCGCCTATATTTGCTAAAACAATGAGTAGAGAAAGGTTTAGGTCCATAAAACGATTTCTACATGTTGCTGACAATAATGATCTGGCTCAATCAAAAGTAGCCAAAGTGTTACCACTACTTGAAATGCTTCGACATAACTGCCAACAATTTGGAACATTTCACGAATTTCTAAGTATTGACGAATCAATGATTCCATACCACGGCCATCACAGCGCAAAACAATTTATAAAAAACAAGCCAGTTAGGTTTGGTAACAAAATGTGGATGCTCTGTAGTGCAGATGGGTTTCCCTATAACTTTTCAATATATTGTGGTAAAGTAACAGTACTGCGCCTCTCGGATCTCGTGTTGTAACAAATGCTGCAATCCGTTGAAAATCCATACCAACATGTGGTGTTTATTAATAATTTTTTTACAAGCTATACTCTGTTGACCGATTTGACTGAGCGCAACATCCGTGCCTGTGGAACAATCCGTGAAAACCGGAGTGGGCACTGCCTCCTTTTGTCTAAGTCGGAAATTAAAAAAAAAAGGAACGAGGGTCATTTGATTTTAGATCAGATGGAAAAGTGTTGTGCGTTAAATGGAACGACAATTCAATTGTAACCGTCGCTAGTAATTACTACGGCGTCACCCCAGTTCAAACAACGGAAAGGCGAGTAAAACAAGAACATAAGAAAAAGGTCAGTCAGCCGTTTCTTATTTCTATGTACAATGAAGGAATGGGAGGGGTGGATGTTTGCGACCGATTGCTATCCTCGTATCGACCAAGATTACGCCCTAAAAAATGGTGGTGGAATATATTCTCGACTCTCTTGACTCTCTCTGTAATCGCTGCATTTAGATTCTATAAGCATATAAACACATCAAATGTAAACCATATACAGTTCAGGAGAGCTGTAGCCCGAGTTTTGATAGCAACGCAAGAACAAAGGTTACGAAAGGGAAGTCCATCTGCACCACCCAGCAATGCCTCTAGGTACGATAAAATTAATCATTTTATAAAATATTGCTCTCAGGGAAGATGCATTGTGTGCATGAAAAATACCAGGATGAAGTGTACCAAGTGCGATAAAAGGATGCATGAAGCATGTAGTGCAACATTTCATAATAAGTAGAATGTAAACAGTAAGAATCATATTTTGTACGATATATATATATATATTATATATATATATATATATATATATTATATATATATATATATGTATAGAAACGACGTAAGTATAGAGGAGCGTTCTGCACACGAGGAAGAGAAATAACGAACAAATGAAAAATGAGGTGAACCGCCCGGGAATCGAACCCAGGGCCTTCCGATTACCGGTCGGATGCGCTACCATTACACCACGGACCTCGATCAGTCATAAGTCGAAATTCTCCTACATAGGGCAGAAACCAATGCCCTGAGAGGGCACCCTCGCAAATCGTGAATATGTACATTTAACTGCAATGACCACGCAGTATATTAATGTATAGAAACGACGTAAGTATAGAGGAGCGTTCTGCACACGAGGAAGAGAAATAACGAACAAATGAAAAATGAGGTGAACCGCCCGGGAATCGAACCCAGGGCCTTCCGATTACCGGTCGGATGCCCTACCAGTTAAATGTACATATTCACGATTTGCGAGGGTGCCCTCTCAGGGCATTGGTTTCTGCCCTATGTAGGAGAATTTCGACTTATGACTGATCGAGGTCCGTGGTGTAATGGTAGCGCATCCGACCGGTAATTGGAAGGCCCTGGGTTCGATTCCCGGGCGGTTCACCTCATTTTTCATTTGTTCGTTATTTCTCTTCCTCGTGTGCAGAACGCTCCTCTATACTTACGTCGTTTCTATACATTAATATACTGCGTGGTCATTGCAGTTAAATGTACATATTCACGATTTGCGAGGGTGCCCTCTCAGGGCATTGGTTTCTGCCCTATGTAGGAGAATTTCGACTTATGACTGATCGAGGTCCGTGGTGTAATGGTAGCGCATCCGACCGGTAATCGGAAGGCCCTGGGTTCGATTCCCGGGCGGTTCACCTCATTTTTCATTTGTTCGTTATTTCTCTTCCTCGTGTGCAGAACGCTCCTCTATACTTACGTCGTTTCTATACATTAATATACTGCGTGGTCATTGCAGTTAAATGTGTATATATATATATATATATATATATATATATATATATATATATCAGTTCTTGTTCCAAATAAATTAAAAACTTGGGTATTTGTTTATTTTTTCCTAATTTTAGTCATAACAATTCTAAGAGAGCAAAAAAAAAAGAAGGAATTCAGCTTTTATTAAATTTTACCTTAAAACGTATATGCCAACGTTCCCATTTTGGGAACAAAAAATAACGATGAAAATTTTTTTTTTTTAAATTTCTAAATAGAAATTTATAAAGCTGGTAAAGAAGTCTAATATATAACATTTTCAAGGTTTTGCTACTATTGCATCATGTAGCCGCCTTTAAAGGGTTAATTTAGTTTTTTAAAGCAATTTTTGTCTCCCGTCCTGGATCAGCTTGAGTATTCCTTATACTAATATTCTTGATTTCATATATATATATATATATATATATTATATATAATCAATGTTCAGTGTGTGATACCGTCTTCCTGTAAGCGATGTGAAGGCACTGAGGTCTGGGGTTCGAATCCCGATGATGGTAATAATAACACTGCCCAACACCAATTTTGCTGATTTAATTGTAACACCTGTTTTTAGGTAACTTTGGTGTGCTGATTTAAAAAATCACCTTAGTTTTTGCCTATCACGTCAGGTTTTCGAGCAATCAAATACAGATATTTTGGAGATATCGCATTTTGGCAGGGTTATGCCCAATTTTTTTTTCTTTTCAAAAAATAAGTTTTTACATACTCAGAATCAGCATGGAAAAGTAAACAATTGTGCAGGGAGTGAACTTTAATATACAATGGTAATATTGACACGTAAAGTGATTAAAAGTGTTTAAATAAGCAAAAAATGAATCCGTATTAAAGCAGATCATGACGTCACGCTCACACCTGGGGAAATCACAGATACCCAAGATTTTAATATGTTGTACATGACCTTTAGATTTAATGCATAGATTTGAGTATTCCACAGATAAAATTTTAACAGCAAAACAGCTGTTAACAGGTCTCAAAAATCATCAATTTTGATAAGCGCCCTTCATGGATCACCCAAAATAGGCATATTGCATTGCACGAAAACCTGATGTGATGGACAAAATCTAAGGTGATTTTTTAAATCAGCACATCAATATTATCCAGAAACAGGTCTTAGAATTAAATCAGCACCAAAAAAATTTTTTTTGTTGGGCAGTGTAATAATACAAGAGTTAGGACAATCGGCCGCATCATTTGGGCTGAGCGCTGTGCCAGTTCCTGACTGATTGCTTGTTAAACTAATGCAAATAGAAAATTCCCTTGTTTTCAGATTTTACAGATAATTATAATTTTTACCATTGATTTTGAATTAAAATCATTAACATTAAAATTAACTTTCAAATTAACAGTGCTAAATTGAAAAATCTAATGTTACTATTAAGAACCATATTTTTAAGGATATTATTATACTGATACTGTAAACTTATTGGAATAATTATGATTGCTGAAAAGATAAAAACGTTAACACTAAAACAGCAAAATTCAGTTCAGGTAAATGTCTCCTATAATTCACATTTCAAATGTTACAAAACATGGGTTCGACAACGTAGATATAGATTTTCCAGCGTTCAGTAACTGAGTACCCACCCAACCCTGAATCCAGCATCCTGGAGCGAACCTGAACCTCACCACCAGAGTAAGACACAGATACCGCTAAGCTAACGGGGAGGTGACAACTCACAATAGTGTTGTTAATAATAATAATAATTCGGAATTAGCTCAATGATCCGCAAGAATATTAGCATTGTGGAAATTAGGATGCTAAGGAAAATATTAAAATGTTTAGGCGTTATTTTAGTTTGACTTAAACCTCTTTTTTCTTCTCTAAAAGTTCTTTTGAAAATCTGTGTATTAAATTTATTCTCCATTATCTTCCACACAGCATAATTGCTCTCCTGTGTGTCGTATAATTAACTAATCTCATTCCAATAAGTGGGTACCCTGTGGGGGGGGTCTAGTGTTTAAGATGCTGGGACGTGGCTCACGTTAAACTATAGGTCTAAGGTGGAATGATACACAGCGATACGCATTTTCCACACAAGTACGAAAATTATATGAAGCCTACAATCTTCTACGTTTTTAAATGTTCTTGTGACAATGCGCTGTATTAGGAATCAAGTCCTCTAGTCTCGTGTTTATTCGAGAAGTGGAGCACTATATGTATATATGTATATTAAGGTGAATTTGAGTCTATTTTTGCATTTATTCTGCGTGAAATTATGTGATGTACACTACAACGAAGTTATTGGTACAGTTCTTTTATAAAACTTACGGCAATAGGTTTAAATGTATTGCTTAAAACATCGGACACGCTATTTAGAATAGAGTATTTTTTCTTTTTCTTTAATCAGCAAACTGTGTTGTATGCATTGCCTACCTTGGTAGCAGCAATCATTAAAATGAACTGTTTGTGTTGTATGCATTGCTTACCTTGGTAGCAGTAATCATTAAAATGACACACAACGAGATTAGTTGATAGTTGCGTTTTTTATTATTTTCTAATCTTTGTACGAGTCTGTCAAGTTTAGAGATTTAAAATGCTGTATGAATTAAAATTTTTAGTTTTTAAATAATTATTCAGTATGATTCTCATCTTTTTTTTTCTTTTTTTGTATTCAAGTCGCCATCATAAATATATAATTTAAATTAGCTTAATAACTAATAATTATTATTGAAAAAATTATTTGATTTACGTCAAATATGTTATAAAATCTATGTTTCGCGTCTTCAATCAGTTTAATTTCACCAATGTACGGACTTGCAGGTTTTCTTTTAAATATAAATGTACAATATAAAGAGTCCTGTGCATTTCTTATTAATTTTTTATTAAATAATTGGGATTCGGTTTGCTTCTAAATAAACAAAAATAATGTATTGGTTTTAATTCTTTTGTTAAGCCAATTAAGGAGAACATCACCCTCTCTTACCTTTAATAAATAAATAATTAAAATATATAGTGGTAGCTGGCAACCCCTCTAAGCATTGAGATAATTTCTATTACCTTTAATATATAAAAAATTAAAGTATATAGTGGTAACTGGCAACCCCTCTAAGCATTGAGATCATCTCTATTGCCTGTAAAATATAAATAAATAAAATAGTGCTCTCTGGCAACTCATCTGTATATAAATAAATAATTAAAGTAGTGGTATCTGACAATCCTCCATATACAAATAAATAAAATAAATAACGCGACCCTCCGTATATAAATAAATAAATTCAATAACTAGCAACCGTTCCATATAAGCACACCGGACAAAAAATTAGTCACCCCTCTCAGAATGTACCTAATAACGTGTGACGGCGCCTCTGGCCTTGATAACCGCACGAATCCGGCGAGGCAGAGACTCTACGAGGTTGTGCATGTACTGAACATCGATTTGCTGCCACTCGTTCATCAGCCGGTCCCGCCAGAGTCCGTGGGTGTCTATTCCTGCGCTTCACTTTCTGTTTCCAGCCTGAACAACACCTTCGACGCATTCAGGATTAAAGGCTTCATTGGACCTGCGATGTACTCGTCGCCTCCCATCATTGGAGAACAAACAAAAACGGGACTCATCGGACCAAATTACACGTTTCCAATCTGCCGCAGTCCAGTTTTTGTGCCTCTGAGCCCATTTATAACGTGCCAATTTGTGACTTGCTGTTAACAGCGGCCTCTTCCGTGGTACCCTGCTCCAGATGTTCATCGCATGCAGTTCTCGTCGCAATGTCCGTTCGGAAATTGGTCGTTGGAGAACCTCATTGGTTTCTTGGAGCAATTGTTCTCTGGTTTGAAAACGATTTGCAGTTACTAGACGAGAAACATGGCGGCGGCCCCTATTGTCGAGAATTGTTTTCCGGCCACAGTTACGCCGTCGATTGTCAGTTGATTGCGAACTACACCACTCTTTGTAAACTCGCTGGACAGTACGCGTTGACACACCAACAAATTGGGCTACTTCAGACATTTTGTGTCCGTGGGCTCTGCCAAACACGATGGCTCCTTTTTGCCACTGAGTAACGTCTGCCTCACGACCCATTTTGCAGACTATATCCAACACACACTTTGTTCTTCACCACCTCACGAAACAGATCTGATCCTGTGTGCTATGTCACCGCTACTTGTCACTTACCAATGCTATATCAGCGCCCTCTGTGTGACCTTGAACTTCCTACTATCGGTGCTATTAGGGGTGACTAATTTTTTGTCCGGTGTGCTTATAAATAAATAAAATAAATAGTGCTCTCTGGCAACTCCCGACCTTCTATATAAGGTGTTGGAACCCTGAACTCGCATTATGCGTCTAGCTGGGACCAGGCGAACACATATGTTTTCTCCTTAGGTTAAGGCTTACCTTCTTAGGTTAGGATACCCCTTTGGGGGGTGAGGCCATCCCAACTTCTCCCCCAAAGACTCTCCTCCTTTCTCTCTCTTAGGTTAGGTATACCCCTTTGGGGGGGTGAGGCCGTCCCACCTTCTCCCCAAAGCTCCCCCCTTCATGCAACTTGGGGGTCCCCCTACCCCTTGTTGAAATACCCCCTCCCCCTTTGCAACATTACCCCATCTCCACTTTGTAGCATTACCCCCACCCATTTTGCAACATTCCCCCCTCCCCTTTGCAACATTGTAATTACACACCCTTTTTGCGCCCATACTACTCACCGCGAAGTATGACCGAGTGAATAGATCACTTGCTGCATAAACACTTTTCACGGCGGGAGAACCAAGTTGAAACTCTGCAACATTGAAAGGGTTGACAGACACATACACATCACATACATCCAATTATAGAAAACACGTTCACACACTTGCCTGCCTTGTTAATAAACTAGATAAGTAGTTTGTAGAAATACACAATTTCCTGATGAACAAAAAAAAAAAAAATGCATAGCATGGATTAGGTGAGTAAAGTTGTGTGTCTGCCGTCCCCATTTTTTTCTCTTCCTTTCCTTGGGTGGCTGGATACATGTGAGTGTATGGTGTGGAAAATCTGATTTCGTTTCTTATTTCCTGTTTCCACCCCTTTTCTGTAGCATCCTTTCATCACCTTGCCAGCATGATGACTTTGCGTGTACATGGATGTAGACATGGGGAGTTGCTTAATCCTTTTGGGGCTAACTTGGAGTGGGCCATGGAGTCTTTGTTGGCCCGATACCTAGTTAAATAAAGCTGTAAATATTTTGAATAAAATCAAAACATATGTTCGAGGTTTTTGTAACGATACCAAGTAGTTGATATACGATTAGCACAAATATATTGTTAGTTCATGCTCCCCACCCAGTACGATTTATATGTGTGCGTAACGTAATTGTTGAGCTAGAATATATATTCTCCTCTTTCCTGTAAAATTTCCCTGGCTATTTTTCCAGGATCAAGGTATTTTCTTCAACCCTTTTCCGTACCCGCCTCTGGCGGGGAGGGAATGGACAGTGGGGAGAGAGCCATGCTTTTCTATCCATTTTTTATTACTGCTAGAACAGTTAAAAAATTAACAATTTAATAACGAATCTTCCCGAGTGAGCCTAAAGGTCTCTCTCTCTCTCTCTCTCTCTCTCTCTCTCTCTCTCTCTCTCTCCAAATTTATTTCATTTTCCCTTATTCATAAATCAAAATTTTTTAACAAGTTGACTTTTTGCTTACAAAAATTTACATTAACTGTTCAAAATGACTACCCTCGGCCTCAAAACACATCGCGGCTCGTCTGTGAATTGTGCGTGTAGCTCACATTAGTTCATTACGATTGTCTTTTATGAGGGCTGCAGCATCCAAAATGCGACGGAGCAATGCATCTCCTGTTTCCACTTTTCTCTGGTACACCAGCTCTTTGATGCGCCCCCCACAGATGAAAATCTAGAGGGGTTAGGTCCAGAGACCTCGGTGGCCAATTTTGTGCACCACCCACCACGACCGATCCATCGACCAAGGAAGCGATCATCGAGATGCATTCTCACTGCACAGCTAAAATGGGGAGGAGCTCCGTCTTGTTGGAAGTACATACGCAATCGTGTTACCAAAGGTACATCTTCTAACAATGGCGGCAGTTCGTCTTGCAGAAATCGTAGATAAATGTCACCTGTAAGACCACCTTCGAAGATAAACGGACCAATCAGCTGGCCCTAGAGAATACCACACCCAGAGATGGGCAGTATCGCGATACATGTATCGGCGTTACGTATCGAGCGATACTTTTGTATCGGTAACGGTATCGCCTTAGCTACTTCATCGATGTATCGGTATCGCTAAGGTAATTTTTCTTAAATGTATCGAAAAAAATCGATTCATCGATACACTGATACATTCATGCAAATAACTGAAAGTAATAGTAAGTAAAATTGTAAAAAGTTGTATAATCCGCAAATTTTCTGAACTTCTGTTTTTTCAAATAATATGGTTTAAGTTATAATGTTGAAGGGATCTGATATTTACAATTTTATCATACATATCAATGATATGTTAATAATATTTTTCACGCGCATCCACAGATTATATTTCTCTTTCCAAAGCTATTAACCCCTTAGATGCGTAATTTCAATACAAAAGCGCGCAACATTTACTGACCAAAGAGGAATAGACTATCCGATAAGATATTTTGCCAACTGGTATTTCTTAAGGGTAATTACTCGTTATTATTGATATCACAATTCACAGCCATCTTAAAGGGGCAGATAACCTACAATTTCTTATGTTCCTCGTTAAAAGTTTATAACATTTAAGTTTTTCTGTGAGCTAACTTGGTATAAAATACATTTTTTCTTAACTGAATTGATCGTTTTTTACACCCAATATGCAAAGTAAAAATTTATTTACATATTAGTAAGATTTATTCATTCTTATAGTACAGTAATGTATCGGTATCGATATCGCTTTAGCCATCTATAAAGTATCAATGTATCGGTATCGCCTTAGACGATTTACGAGTATCGATGTATCGGTATCGCCTTAGGATTTTCTTGTATCGATGCCCATCACTGACCACACCACACATTGACACTGAACCGATGTTGAAAATTACTTTCCACAATGGCATGAGGATTCATTTCTGACCACACATGTGAATTGCGAGTGTTGTTGACACCGTCGCGGGTAAATTGAGCCTCATCACAGAATAAGACATATCGATGCAATTGTCGATCGGCATTGAGCCAATTACAAAATTCTAGCCGTTGGCCACGATCCCCAGGCTGGTACGTGGTATGGATACATGCCTTCTTCGTGTAATGTTCTACATACTCTCGTTTGAGGAACTCTAAGACGTGTGGAAATCCTTCGCGTACTAACATGAGGACTCCGCTGTACCATCTGAATAATGTTTTCTTGTTCAGCCACATCTTGTTGTACCGGACGCTCAGATAAAACAGTAACGCTAGGAAATGAACCGCTCTCTCGCAATATTCGGAAAACGTTGCTAAACATGCGTCGATCCAAAATTCTTCGATTTGGAAAACGTCGCTGGTATTCAGCGACAGCAGCAGTAGTATTTCCATCGCAAAATCTGTAAACAACTAAACATACACCATATCGGCATATTCGGCATTTGAAAACGTAAAAGGCATACTGAACGCAAAAAACATCAACTGCACGTTGCGAAACACAACACTATGCGTAGTTAGTTAGTTCGGTTCGGTCAGTAACTGTCAATTCAGTTCAAGGTCACGCATGCGCATGCTTGAAATTCAAACATCCATAGCTCCATAACTGTTAAGAATCGGACCTATGTTCATATGAGGTTTTTGACTGGGAATGACCCCAGCTATAAGCTTCCGAAGTTATGACATTTCGTCGTGACACCCTGTATGTATATATATATGATGCAAACCTACAAAGAAAAAGAAACATTATTCCAAGGCCTTTCGTGTATTCAGAAGTACACCTTGTCAGGGAAATCGAGGTGTAGTTCTGAATACACGAAAGGCCTTGAAATCATTTTTCTTTTTCCTTGTGGGTTTGCATCATTCATTCATTTCACGTGTTTAATTGTGAAATTCATCATATATATATATATATATATATATATATATTATTCATCGATGCATTCATAGTTTAAGTGGAAGTATGAAGAGTTAAGCATTTTTTCACATAAAGCATCATTCCACCTGTATGCCCACTTCAGGGTACGAGCAGCTGGCAGCAGCATTGCCAAACAAATAGGGAGTCTCTCACACACACACACACACACACACACACACATATATACACACACACACACACACACACACACGTGTGTTATTTTATGTGAAATTATGTGGATTGTGGGTGTGTATCTTGTATGCATAAATGAAGTAATTAGATGGAGCGAAATTTTGAATTAAAGGTATCTAATCAGTTTTACAGTCCTCATCAGACTAAATGTCATCCATGACCTAAAAAGGAACTAAATTAAACTATTTTATGTAAGAATAAAATTGCACGAAAAGGATAGAAGGTCAAGAAGGTTCGAGTGTTGAACCTTCTTTAATTCGGTTCAAGTTCGGATACGAAGGTTGTGCCAATGTCTCTCTTGTCTCTTTCGTCTCTTATAAGGGTCAAGATGGAGACCGTCAGTCTCGCTTATAAAGGGATTTGCAACGTGTTCGAGGAGAGCGGGATGCCGCCCTTGAATTTAATTTTCAAAGAAGAGATGAAAGAACGCGAATTCCGTCAATGATGTTGCCGGGTTTCGCTACGTGGCGATTGAACTATCATCTCAATTATTCAATTCACATCCTTCGTATAAGTATTTACATGCTTTGAAACATCTTAAAAATTATCTTTGAGTAGTTGTAGCTAATACTGCTTCTTGTGGGTTCATTATGTATGAAACGAATTGATAACACTGTTCAACAAAGATTATGTTGCTTTGATAGTGTTGGGTTTTCCTTACTGACTTTTTAGTGCTGATTTCGAAAATACTGGTGAAATTTGTCCATATATATATATATATATATAATATATATATATTTTATCCCGCACGCAAACCACTGGTCTCCCCATTAAGTGCAATTCATCTAACTGCTATTTTAGCCATTTTCAGTGCCACAGTACCATCTTCGACCCGAGTACCGAAAAATGTAGTTCTGATGCGGCTAATTATACCTACATATTCTTGTTTATGAAACAAAATTCAAATTCAATTTGTTCAAAAACTGTGGGTGATGGAAACATTTCGCATCCATATTCGTATTCTGCGTGCTAAAATATACCAGTCACCCTATTTTACTCGAGAAACAGGAAGAAAGTTCTAATTTGTTGTCCAGTGTAATTATTAAGAATTTCTTGAAACAAAAAGTCAGCTCAGTTAATTGTGGACGCCCAGAAATACAAATTTTCTGTCAAAATAATTTTCTAAAACTAGTTTCGATACGTATGTATTTATTAAATACTCGTATTATTTAAATGAAGTTTCGTTGTTCCTAAAAACGTTCCCCCTCAAACGATGCTTTTATATTCTGGGTTTTACGCGAGAAGCAGAATCGAAGTCAAGTACATTATTGAGGAGGTCGTTGTACCAGCGAGACTATCACACGTTGCTTGGACAAGATGCAGCCAAAGTATGCTTTCCCCTTGAGGCTGCGCAGATGTACTTACCAGTCTTTTAATTTTTCAAAATTACACGCACTTTGATTACATTTTACTTCAGTTGCGTAAGACTGCTTATCGTGCCCATAATATGGCTTCATTGAGGTCAGTGTATGCTTTGACCTGATGAATGCGAAATATTAATAAAGTCATTTGGGAACCGCTTGGCACTTGATTTGAATGACTTACCATTTATGATAGACTCTTTTTATCGTTCGACCACAGGAATGGAATATAAGCAGTTTTTAATTAATAGAGTATCGCTAAACTATAATTCAAAAGTAAGTACATTAACGTGAATTTGCAATCATATGTACTCATGTTTTGTCTATGCATATTTAGTATATATATATATATATACCCTTTGGTTAGCTTCCGCCCGAATTGTTCATTCTGACGAAGGTCAAGCGTTTCACTCCACCTTAGACCTACAGTTTAATGTGGAATCCGAACCACGCCCCACCAGCAGCCCAGAGTCTTAACCACTAGGCTACCCAGGGTACCCATTTATCTACTAACCACTTTCTTTATTGTGTGGAAGGATGAACAGCTGGGTTTTGCTGCGCGCTGGCTGCCGTCACCGGGTCTCGATCCCGGGGCCGATGGATGCGTAATCAGCGACGCTAACCACACCACCACCGAGACGCATTACATACATACATACATACATACACACAAGTTTCATTGGTTTGCGACATTGTCAATTTATCGTATCATCATCGACATGGATGCCACAGTGTTCTTTATTTATCATTTGGAACCTTTTTACAATTTGGTTTAGTTACATTAGATGTTATTTGCGAAGCAGTTTCAAATAATTGCCCCAACAAGCGGTTTGGAACAAACGTGTTTAATCTCTGGAGGATGTTTTCTCTTTCATTTCCTCGAATTTTCAAATACATACAGTACATTAAAAAAAACTACGTGGGTACACCTTCTAACTGAAGTTTAGACGTACATATTGTAATAGACTCTTGAGTAAGATGATGACATTGCGGAATTAATGAATGAGCAAATACATTGTAATTATATATGTATGTTCTTAAAAATAACTTCAATAGAAATGTCCGAATCATGTTTCAGACCGCCTAATTATGGCAGAAACTCATTAAAAGTAAACATGTGACCGCAATTACGACACATTGCAAATATTTCCAAGTTAGAAAGAATTCACCTTTCACTTTCTCTCATTTGTGCATAAAGTTTATCATGTTGGGTAATTTTAATTTGATTTTCCTTTCATCTTTTGGTTCATGGATTCATTTTGGGTTCTGTTTCATTAGAGATTAATGAAAATGAATAATGCTTCTTTTGGAAACAATTTAGATAGCAGCTGATGTCTGCTCACCTTCTTCCAAGGAGTACTCATCTTTTCCTATTTGTATTCAGGTTTTTTCTCTCTTCAGCCCCCCCCCCCTCCTTTTCTCTATTTGATAGACCTCTTTGTCTGCCCCCTCCCCCATATTCTACTACCCCCTTGCCATCCCTCTGGCAAGGTGACCCGTCCACACCCAATCTTCAGCCACTGAGATGAGGGTAGCGAACTGTCCATCTTTCCAGGTATGATCACCAGCGTCATCCCGACGCATGCGCAGAAGCCTCGCGCACCTCTGTCATTCAATGCGAAACATAAACAAAATCGCTCAAGGCACCAACAGTATCTCCAAATGATATATATATATATATACAGAGAGAGAGAGAGAGAGAGAGCTGCTTTAGGTAGAATAGAGAGGAACAATTTATGCATGCTTGCAAGCTCGCAATGTTTGATACTCCACATTCGTTTGGTATCTCCTTTGGGCACGAAGTCTAATAAGGGATTTCTTCTCTTGGGATCTGATATCCTTCGCTTCTCTGCTGACTGGTTGGTTGGTTGGTCGGTCGGCTGTTTTTTTTCCTTGGGATCTTGTAGGTCGTATGAACGACATTTCTTCGGCGGATAGGACCCACACGCAGCTGAAGGATGAGTTTCTTCTTTGCCATTATTCAATGTTGTATTCACTCCTCTTATTCTTTAAAAAATTGGTTTATATGTGAATGATTATTGGTTTTACTCATTGCCATTTTCTGATAACTTTTCATTTTCCTTTGCATTCTGTTCGTCTTTTATTTAATTACAACTTGTAGGCATTTCAATGCATTTGGATTAAATTCCCATCCACGTACAAACGTTTATTTGAACTAATTTTTTTTTTATAAAACTGCAAATAACTTTGAGGTTTTGTAACTACTTAATTTATTTAAAATTGCAAAACTATTCAATCGTATCCATTGCTAGCAAATAACTTGACATACACTCAAAATTGTAATTAATAATTAATCAATCCAATAACGTTCCCAGTCTCATTTTTGCATGAGAAAAATCTATTGTTTCAGGATTCATTTGAGTTGATCGTTCAGTAATTTTATCGACGGGAAATTTTATTGAGGAAAATTCATTCGAGTTTATTTTTAATCAACAACAATAATGTATATTTTTTGTTTATTTATTTATTTATTTGGTTGGGTGGGAGAGGGGAAACCTATAGCTTACAGTGCGGACATTACTTTGCCCTGCCCAACGTTTATATATTAACCTTGGTTAACTTTGGTTTTGCTTCCGCGCAAATTTTTAATTCTTAAGAAGGTCAAGCTTGTTGCTCCATCTCAGACCTACAACTTAACGTGAAATCCGAACCACGACCCACCACGGGTGGTCAGAAATTACAAAGTCCTCGCCCGGACTCGATCTCACGACCTCCCGATCAGCAGCAGCAGCAGCCCAGTCTTAACCACTACGCCACCCAAGGTACCCATTTATCTACCAACCTATTTTTTCGGAAGAATGAACAGCTAGGTAAGCTGTGCGTCGACTGCTTTCGCCGAGAATCGAACCCGGGGCCGGTGGATTCGTAGTCAGCGATGTTAACCACTACTCCACCGAGGTGTAAGAAGTTTTTAACAATTTTGTTTATACTTAAATTTAATGAGACACGTGTGGAAAAATCAACGGCTGATGAAAGTTTGTATTTGTTTGCCAGGCGCGACGTGCACTACTTAGAAAGTGGTGCTGTGCTTCACGCTGCACCACTGATCACCAACACTACTGACAATTTGCTTCATGATGCGTGAACGCGCTTTACCTTTAGTCCTGAACATGATAACTATAGTTTCCAGAATAGCTTTTTTGTCTTAATTTATTCAGATTTAATAAATTAATTAGACTGCTTGTTTGTGGTGCTTTAATAATGCACAGGGTGGTTTAAGACTTACGATGGGACTGTCTTTGTTTCAACAGAGCTTATAGGGTAGAAATTTTTTTATTTTTAAACCTGTCAACGCGGATGATGTAATCCATAAAAATATTGTTGATGTTGATATGATGATATCTGAAGTTTGCACTCCATTAAAATCGTACTGCAAAAACAGTAATATAGTGTGTGTGTGGGTGTGTGTAATTTTTTTTTCATCCGATCATGACTTTTGGACCAGCCTGTAGAGCACAATTTGATATTCACTCATAGAACACACACACACACAACACTGTGTATATATATACTGTACTGTATATTATATACAGTATATATACACAGTATATTACTTACAGTACAGTGTGTGTATATATATATACACCTTGGTGGTGTAGTGGTTAGCATCACTGACTATGAATCCATCGGCCCGGGATCGAGACCCGGTGAGGGCAGGCGCCGCGTAGCAAAACCCAGCTATTCATCCTTCCACACAATAAAAATATTGGTTGGTAGAACCCTGGGTAGCCTAGTGGTTCTGGGTTCCTGATCGGGAGGTCGTGAGATCGAGTCCGGGCGAGGACTTTATAATTTCTGACCACCCGTGGTGGGGCATGGTTCGGATTCCACGTTGAACTGTAGGTCTAGGGTGGACAGACAAGCTTGACCTTCGTTTGAATGAAAAATTCGGGCGGAAACAAAACCAAGGTTAACCAAGGATATATATATATATATATATATATATATATATATATATATATATATATATATATATATATATGACGGAAATAACCACGAAAGAAAATGTCGAATGTTTCTGAGAATGTTATTAAATGAAAGTGCTTGAGCAGTATTTCGTGTTTTAATTTTTCTTCGTGGTTATTTTCATTTCGTGAACTAATGTTCATATATATATATATATATATATATATACTTTTCCTTTCAATCTTTCAAATGTTCCGTGTGATGATTCCTCATTTCACGAAGGTCAAGCTTGTCGCCCCTCCTCTCGAGTTGGCCTGGTGAAGTAGTGAGTTGGTTTCTTGTACTCTCCACCTCACATAGCCAGGCACGCCCGGCTCATCGGGGATTGTTCTGAGCCAGCCGTCTAATCTTCTTTTGAAAATGTCCACTCGTGTTCCATAATTCTTTGGGCAGCTGATTAAACAGTCTTGGTCCTCTCACAACAAAACTATTTTCTTTCAGTGTTAAGGATGTTCCCTGTCTCGCCTTTAATTTGGGAACACGGCACAGTCTTCCTTTTCTACTTTCCACTGTTGTTTGGGGAGTTACAGGGTTCAGTGTAAGATTAGGGCTTATATATATATATATATATATATCAGGTCATCCCATGAGTAATGTCATTTTTTACGATAGATTAAGTTTAAACTAGTCCTACTCGGTTTAAGCATAAATTTTCCGAAGATTATATCTAAGAGGAGATCTATCGTGTTTCGCTACATACTTTACAGACCTTGACCAGGGAAGACGTGTGTTTTGCTTTATGTGAACCCCTCATAAACATGGCGGTATCAGAAGAGCATATCAGGCATATAATGCTTTACGAGTTCAAAAAAGGGAATAGTGTTACTGAAGCAACGCGAAACATTCAGGACCTTTATGGCAACGATATTCTACATGTGAGGAAATATCAAAGATGGTTTCAAAAGTTTAGGAATGGTGACTGCTGCTTGACAGATGCAGCACGCTCTGGACGCCCTGCTGAGTTTGATGATGACCTGCTGTTAGCCGCACTTGAAGAAGACTGTTCAACAACTGTCGAAGAATTGGCCCAGAAACTCAATTCATCCCCGTCCACCATCCATCGACATTTGCAACAACTCGGGAAAGTGCCTAAGTTAAGAAAATGGGTGCCACATGAATTGTCGGTCGACAATCTGAAGGTGCGGGTAAACATTAGCACAGCTCTTCATTCCCGTGAACTCCAAGATCCGTTTTTGCACCGTTTAATGACTGGTGATTAAAAGTGGATACTGTACCAGAATGTTAAGCGCCGTCGACAGTGGGTTTGTGCCGGAGAACCAGCGACACCAAAGCCAAAACCAAATCTTCACCCTCGGAAGGTGTTGCTTAGTGTTTGGTGGGATAAAGGTGGTGTAATACACTTTGAAACCTTACCACACAACCAAACAATCACTGCTCAAGTCTACTGTCAACAAGTGGATCGATTAAACACTGCACTAAAAGAAAAGAGACCTTCTTTGGTTAATCGGAAAGCAATCGTGTTCCACCACGACAACGCACGTTCTCATACCGCTCGGATCATTTCTGCAAAAATTGAGGAGCTTGGGTGGGAAAAACTTCCACATCCTCCATATTCTCCAGACCTTACGCCTTCAGATTATCATCTCTTCAGGAGTCTGCAAAACTATCTTGACGAGAAACAGTATACTTTTTTAGATGACCTACACACCAGTCTTTGTACGTTTTTTGCCTCAAAACCGCCTGAATTTTATAAACATGGCATTGAAAAGCTTATAGGACGTTGGCAGAGTGTCATTGATTTCGATGGAAAATATATACTAGATTAAAAAGTTTCAGTTGAGTTTTTTTTTGTCCTTCAAATTCCGATCTAAAAAACGACATTACTTATGGGATGACCTGAGATATATATATATATATATATATATATATATATATATATATATATATATATATATATAGTGCTCCCGCGATCTTCCGCCACCTGACATAGCGCCAACCCCCCCGGTTATCGGCATATTTCGCCAAAGATCCGATTTCTCACCATCTTAAATTACTCCGATGCATCGCCACCCCGTTGTCCGCCATCCGCCAACCTACTGTACTTCTTTCTCGAAAGGTCATTTGAGCGTATGAAAATATTCCGCTTTTACTGCCAAAACCATTTGAACATAAATGTTGATTGCAGGCATTGTTTGACGTGACGTAGATTATAGAATATATATTCCGCAAACGCGGAAACGGGCAAAGCTTAGGGCGTCACAGAGGATTTTCTTTATTCTGCGGCAAAAATGTATGCCGTTACAGGGAAAGGATTTCGATAAAATTCATATTATAAAAATATGTATTACAGTTGAACCTCTCGAATCTGACAATCCCTTTCCCGGCTTATTTTAGAAAAATGGGAGAATCCGGAAAAACACTGAAAATCTGCAAATTTAGTTCTCGCGTCGGCCGCTTGCTAAAGTGGCGCGTCGGAGCTTCCCGCCAATTCGTCAGTGGCGTCTTCTATTGTTTCCATCAGCTGTTTCCGTATTTGTGTTATTTTTCATTATCTTTAACCTTAATTTGCGCTTAAATATGCCGCCCAAAAGACAAGCAAGTGGTCTACATGATGGTGGTGGTGCAAAACGCAAGCATAGGTCACTGTCTATTTATGAAAAGGTTGAACTGTTGACGAAACTGGACAGTGGGACTTCGGTGAAGCGCTTGTGTTAAGTTTATGGCATTAGTTCATCTACAGTGTATGACTTGAAAAAACAAAAAGTGAAGCTGCTTAAATTCGTTGCCGAAAGTGACACCAAGAAAGGAATGACGAAGCGTAAAAACATGACTGAGGCAAAAAGTGTAGACTTGGATGCGGCATTTAGTCTGCAGTTTCTCAAGAAATATAGCTTTAGAAGTGGAAATAATGTAACATGTTATATAAGTACAGATACTGTACTTTATTATTTTTAATTACTGTACAATAAAATATATTTTTTTCATGCTGATTACCTTTCGTCGGTATAGGCCGCAAGGCCTTTTGAGGTACGACTTTTCCTTTCTTTTTGATGTAAAATACCATGTACAATAAAGTATAGCAAATGCAGTCTTTTTTCACATTTCCGGCAAAATCCAAGATCCGGCAAAGGTCAGGTCCCAAGGATGATGGATTTGAGAGCATAGGCGTACGGGATGGGGGAGGGGTCTGGGGGGGGCTGCAGCCCCCCAGATTCGCAAGTTTCCAAATATTTTCAAGCAAATGCCTCAAAATTCAGGCAAAGTCCCAAAACAATGGCAAAAAAATTGGAGTTTATTAAAAGTTGACTCAGATGTACTAATTAAGCTAAACAATAAATTACGCAACAATTTTTTTTGCTTGGCTGCAATGTCGCATAAACGTGTTGCATTTAAACTTACAAAAACAAATTTGTTGCTTTATGTATTTCTTAAAATTTTTTGTTCTGTAATTTCATTTTTGAGGTATTTATGCAATCTTTTAAATTTATGTTATCGAAAAATTTATTATCTGATGGCAAAAAAATTCAGTTTTGTTAGAATTAATGTTCTCTAGAATATGCATGAAAAATATGTATACTGTATTTTATAACGCTCTGTGAATATATGCGCATTATTGCAACAAAATCTTTAATTTTCTTGCCATGTTAAGTTCACTCTGTCGGCATCGGAAAATTCGGGCAAATTGCGAGCCGCTCTCCCGAAAAAATGAACCCCGTACGCCTTTGTTTGAGAGGTTCAACTGTATAAAAAAAATTCTTATCATCAAAGGAAAAGGATGTGTCTGAAGCTTGAACGACGTATACAAGAAATTGTTACCAGCAAAACGACACAATGAATAACAATTTTTTGGTAATTTTTTTTTGTTTTCATATATTTGCGAAAATGAACTTGCATTCAAATATCTGAAAACTGAATAAAATTAATATGTACATTAACGTTCACTGGTTTTATTTTATTTACATACAATAAACATATATGTATTAATATGATGTTCATATATGTACAGTATGTACAAAGTATGAACTACTGTAGGGATGCACCGGAACTTGGTTCCCGCCGGTTACTTCCGGCCGGAACGGGAATTTATGAAGGAACTCTTCTGGGAAAATTAAATCTACTATAGTCTGAATAAATAATGGTAAATGACAAATACTAAAGCTTTTCTTTTTCGTGATGGAAGCCCAACGTGAGCAACGGGTCATGACCGTGTCATGATTTAATCTTCCCAGAAGAGTTCCTTGTTCCATGCGCAGTCTGTGTAACATAAAAGTTTATCAGGTGACCATTCTGAGTTGTATCGTGTGTATATATATGTATATTAGGGTGAGCCACACATATATGGTAAAATATTAAAATGCACAAATAAGAGCTCCTCATACATTTTCTCATTCCCTGTATGGAGAAAGATTTCACGCAGGATTTTGAGCTAAATCCATTAATATTTAAGGGTGGCGCAAGTTTGAAGAAATTTGCCAGGTGCCTCAAACTGTATAATGATACTAAGGCTTCGAGTTGCACCACATCTAAATATGCACGAATCGATCCAACTTTTTGTTTTTAACATTGTTAGTGGTTGTAGAATATGGGCAAATGTCATGATAAATATATTTTTCATTTTCATTTTTTTTTGGACCACCCTAATATATGCTTAAAAGGTTTCAGCCTGAGTATCCACTATCCACAAAAGCCTGGCGTATGTTACACACAAACCGTGCATGGAACAAGGAACTCTTCTGGGAAAATTAAATCCACTATAGTTCGAATAAGTAATGGTAAATGACAAATACCATAGTTTTTCTTTTTCATGATGTTAGCCCAATGTGGGCAACGGGTCACTCGAGTGACCGGCCAGATATGCTAACCAGTACACCAAGGGCCTCCATGAATCAGAACTCGTAATTCTCCTACGTACGAGCGGAATCGAATGCCCTTTGAGGGGGCACCTTCTCATGCCTTATATATACACATTTTAACTGCGAATGACACACAGTATAATTAATGTAAAGAACGACACTTGTTTAGAAGAGTGTCCGCACAAGAGGAGGAGAGAAAACGAGCAATGAAAAATGGAGGCCCTTGGTGTAATGGTTAGCATATCTGACCAGCAATCGGATGATCCCGGGTTCGATTCCCGGGCGGTGCCTCATTTTTCATTGCTCGTTTTCTCTCCTCCTCTTCTGCGGACACTCTTCTAAACAAGCGTCGTTCTTTACATTATATGTATATATACAGGGTGGGCCGTAAGTTTCCATACATAGGAAAAATAAACATTTTTTTATGGACAACCATTTTTATTTATATAATATGCTCTACATGGTTTCAATACGTGTTCCCAGATCCCCAGATCTCACCCCCCTTGATTTCTATCTTTGGGGGCACTTGAAGGCCATGGTGTATCAGGAAAAGATACGAGACATAAATCATCTAAAGGAACGTATCACCAACACCATTACAAGCATAACGTCAACTGTGCTAATGCGTGTTCATCAACAGTGGGGAACACGTATTGAAATGTGTTTTCAAAACAATGGCAACCATGTAGAGCATATTATATAAATAAAAATGGTTGTCCATAAAAAAATGTTTATTTTTCCTATGTATGGAAACTTACGGCCCACCCTGTATATATATATATATATATATATAAGAGAGAGACAAACAGACAGAAAATATCCATACCTTTCTTTTTTTCCCAAAGCTTTTTGATTTTTCAGAATCGTGTTGCTTTCCCCTTTGCATTTATGTAAAGCTGACACACGTTCTAGCCATTCTATTGATGAGCTTTGCCATTTGTTCTTCAAGTATTAGGGTTTCGACGAGGCTATTCCTGGATGTCAGTTTTCGTTGCCATTTCCTTATTGACTTATCTAGCATGTACCACACATGCAGTACTGGGATTAGTCCCGCTAACTTTTTATTATCGATACTGTTAGCGACGCTAATTTTCAAAATTGTTAGCGAAACAGGTAGCGGCGCTAAGTTTTTAGAGAAAATCAATCGCTAATTTTTCAAAATCACCCGTAAATTTAATAGAATTTATTCTGCTGTTGGTTTGTTTTTCCTATTAATATATATACGAAAGGAATTCGACTGCTACATAAATTTTTTTTCATTTTCGTGGACTATAACGTTACATTTTTGTACGGTACCTTAGCAACCAATTATATTAAGGTGTGTGCTAATATATGTAAGTAAATTACGGAAGACAGAACGTATATAAATTGGGGGTGATTTCAGAAAAAATGAGCGACAAAATTAGCTTTACCGTCAGCGGCGCTAACTGTTGAAATGTTTAGTGTTAGCGGCGCTAACTTTAGGAGTTAGTGGGCACAGCACTGCACACGCGTTCTATTGGATTCATTTTTGGGCACTGACCTGACCGTGGAAGACGTTCAGTCCCATAGCTGTCATGCTACCTCTGCTTAGCACGAGCGTTATGAACTGGGACAGTGGGGCACCATCTTCCATGCATGCACTTTAGTATGGAGATATATTTTGATTGGAATGAATAGGATCTTTACATATTTGGCTGAATTAACAGTTCGCCTCTGTTCATCCAGTGGTCGACTGTGCATTGGTTCCCGTGTATTACCATAGCTTGCTAAAATTATGTTAAATAGTTTTATTACCCAACTCGGTAAAATGCTAAAATAATTTTATTTTAGTTTCATAAATTGAATACCAATATTTAAAGTAATTGCTTTTCCTTGTGTTGAACGTATTTTCTTTCTTCAGCAATGTCAACAACAACAAAATTTTTCATTAAAATTTCAAGTCCTGGTGAATTTTTTTAATTAAAAAATGGGTATACAATTGGGTTTATAAAATTATTAAAATACTTGAAATAAAGTCAACATAATAATATGGTTTAATATTTAAATTGTAAAATACAACTTAATATAAAATTATTATTCATATAGAGTAAGAGATTACAATAGTTTATAATATTTAGAGATTAGCTAGAGAGAAAATATAAATTTATGGGCAACTTAACTTTCCCTTTTACGTGAATGTAAAATATTTTTATATAATTACACTTTGAAATGAGTATAAATTATCATATATAATGTTTTTTGACTGTTCAGTTTTCCATAAATATAGATTCTGTTTTGTAATGAAAAGTAAAAATTTTCAAAGAATCGGTGAGAGAATCGGCTAAATTTGGCTGATGCCGATTAATCGGTTACACCACTAATAAAGGGTGATCCAGAGAAATGGGACCCAAAAGAAACCCCTGTAACTCTTAAAGTATAAGTCCTTTTATAAAATCATACGCATCATTCGAAAGAGGATAGTTACAAGTTTGTACAGGATTGTATAGGTTTTGACAATACAAGACAAGATAAGATACAAAACAAAATAAAAGTGTTAGTTAAAACTAACCCTTCAAGATGACTGCATGGACTGTGGAACAGCTGCGTTTCATAACTGAGCAATATTATGAGCATGGAAGAAGTGTAGTTTCAGCTCAAAGATCTTTCAAGACAAATTTTCAGATGTCAAAATTACCTTCTAAGAAAGTAATCCGTCGGTGTGTCAGAAATTTTTCCCTAACTGGCAGCATTGGAAAAAGAAAACCAACTGGAAGAGTGCGCACAGCAAGGATAGACGAGATCATTAACAGAACTCATGAAATTGTACAGGATAATCCTAACATAAGCATCAGACGTGCTTCTCAGCTGTTAGGAGTTGGATATGGAACAACACACCGTATATTCAAGCAAAATTTAATGCTCTTTCCATATAAAATTCAAACAGTGCAACAACTAAACGATGGAGATTTCGCACGAAGACGACAATTCTGTCAATGGATCCAACAGAAGGTAAATGCCACCACCAATTTTCTAGCAACTTTGATTATGTCAGACGAAGCCCATTTTCACTTGAATGGAACTGTAAACAAACAAAATTGTCGTTTCTGGGCAACAGAAAATCCATTGAATATTACCGAAGTCCCGTTGCATAGTCAGCGTGTAACTGTTTGGTGTGGTCTTAATGCATCTCAGATCATAGGGCCGTACTTTTTCGAGGATTCCACCGGAAACACGGTCACTGTAAATGGTGATCGCTACGAAAAAATGTTGACCGATTTCCTTATTCCTAAATTAAGAGATCTTTGTCTAGAAAACCACTGGTTCCAACAAGACGGAGCTACCTGCCATACCACGAGGAACTGCATGGCAGTTTTGCGTCAAACGTTTCCAGGCGAGTTAATCTCAAGATTTGGAGACGTTGAATGGCCCGCAAGGTCTCCGGATTTTTCTCCCTTAGATTATTATCTCTGGGGATATTTAAAGAGTAGGGTCTACAAAAATAACCCAACGACCTTGCAAGAATTGAAGGCCGCCATCACAAATGAGATACAGGCCATACCACCGCACACTCTTGCAAAAGTGATGCAGAACTTACAAGCGAGAACACTGGAATGCTTGGCAACTAATGGAGCACATTTGAAAGGAGTCATTTTTAAAAAATAAATATTTCATAATAAACTTGTAACTCTACTCTTTCGAATGATATATAGTTTTTATGAAAGGAATTAAATATTAAGAATATTTGGCTTTTTTTATGGGTCCCATTTATCTGGATCACCCAGTATATATATATATATATATATTATATATATATATATATATATATATATATATATATATATATATATATATATATATATATATATATATATATATATATATATATATATATAATATATATATATATATATATATATATAATATATATATAATATATATATATATATAATATTATATATATATATATATATATATATATATATATATATATATATATATATATATATATATATATATATTGCTTCAGGTCGACCCAAGAAATATGGAAATTGGCAAAATTTGTAGTTGTATTTGGTATTTAAAATTAGTATTTGAACTTGTACCTGTAATAAAAACAAACACTTCATATTAGTTACGGAATTACTATGACAAACTTCAAATACCAAGTACAAACTACAAATTCCGCCAATTTCCATATTTCTAGGGTCAACCTGAAACACCCTGTGTGTGTGTATACACACACACACCACACACACACACACACACACACACACACACACTGAGCGGCAGAAAAATCCGCTCACTTGGAATATCGTGAAAAGCAAAAAAGTATTGTTCACGGACGAATCAAAATTTAATCTTCGAACATCCGATGGACGGGAAAGAGTGTGGAGAAGAACAGAAGAAAGCCCGTGAACAATACTCATCCCCATTGGACGGTTTGGACCATAATCCAATTAACATGCTCACGAGCGAAAGCAAGACGAGCATTGCGGTGGTGTGGGAACAATTCTGGGCCCATTGCTGGACGTTTAGCATGTAAGCCACTTTCCATAAGTCTCCTTTTAACGGTTCGCTCTGATACACTGACGTCTCGAGACCTTTCCAGTTCATTGCCGACGTTTGTGGCAGTTAAGCGACGATTTCGCAAAACACTCAAGACGATGAAACGATCGTCACGAGCAGATGTGCAGCGCGATCTTCCAGATCCTGGTCTTCGGGTGTACTCTCCTGTCTTCACATAATGTTGGTAGACACGTCGAACCGTTGTTCTTGGAATTCCTAGCGCATGGGCGACGTAACGCTGGCTCCGACCATCTTCAATTAGGGCAACGACTCTTGCGACGTTCACGGCACTCAAATTCATTGTAAATGTTCAATCCTGAAACCCAAAAGAATTAGAAGTCTATCTGTTACTAAATGCAAATGCCTACTCCCACTAGGGGAAGAAAAAAGTGGCACGAGCAGTCTAAGAGTAACTGAATGTCATAGTCTAATTCTTAAAAGAAGTAAAATTCATTACAGCTAGGGTGTTCGCAGCTGACGTTGTTTTGTCTCGTTATTTGGTTGCCTCATAGACTATATTTTCGAATTTTAAAACTTTTATAAACAGAAGCTTGCCCACTTTTTAGCTTTTCGCGATATTCCAAGGGGGCCGATTTTTCTGCCGCTCAGTATATATATATATATATATATATATATACACACACACACTGAGAGGTGTTTGAATACTTACACATGCCGTTACTCTGCGAAACGAAATGTTTTTTAGGTCACCGAGTGACGCTCGAATTCACGTGACATTTTGACATTTTTTTTTACTTATTTTTCTGTATTTAGTCACCTGTTCTTTTCCAATAATAGAAGCCCTCAGTTTTTGTAATAACTTTCAGGTATCATATATATATATATATCGGGTGGACAAAAAACAAATGAGACCGAACTTTAGCTGTAAAATCCAAAGTTATGGTCAGATTTCAATATTTTTTTCACACCCCACAACTAAGTAAATTTCCTATACGGTGAGTGGATTTCAAAGAAAACTAATGAAAATTACGGATTTATTGAACATTTCTTTATGCCACTGGAAATTCTCCATTTACACTACTACTGCATTGTCGGGTTGGCAAAAAAAAAAGGGAGACCTTTTAAATCCTTCATATCTCGGCAAATACGGTACATAGAACCATGAAATTTTGGTATGTTAGTACTAAGTAATTTTATGGTTTGTATGCCAGCTTTTAGCATTTTAGCTGATAAATTGGATTTTTGGCGAATATTCCAGAAAAATCTTGCTAA
The DNA here is from genome assembly GCA_023014485.1 of Bathynomus jamesi. Classification (NCBI taxonomy): domain Eukaryota; kingdom Metazoa; phylum Arthropoda; class Malacostraca; order Isopoda; family Cirolanidae; genus Bathynomus; species Bathynomus jamesi. The sequence continues at coordinate 303,106 of JAJOZX010001374.1, read as the reverse complement.
TCACAGGTTCAAGTTGATAATTATTAAAGCGATTTTAATTAACGTAAGCCAACTGCGGGAGGTTTGGACAAGCTTCTCAAGAAAATCGATAAAACAGGAGATATCAAAAGAATACCAGGTAGCGGTATTAAATTTGGCCACCAAACAGTCCTGATTTAAATCCTGTCGATTACGGCCTTTGAGAAAATTTGTCACAGAGAATTTATCGGGTCAAAGTAAGAAATGTCGCTCATTTACGACAGCTTCTTCTGGAAAAATGGGATGAGCTACCACAAGAACAAATCAATAAAGCCATAGATGAGTTCCGTCCTAGACTGAAAAAGGTTGTAGAAGTTCATGGTAAACATAGCGAGCAGTTTTTTTAACATCAAGGTAGCACCATATGGGAGTACTTTGTAACTCTTTATCTACACATACAATGCAGTAGTAGTGTAAATGGAGAATTTCCACTGGCATAAAGAAATGTTCAATAAATCCGTAATTTTCAGTAGTTTTCTTTGAAATCCGCTGCCCGTATAGGATATTCACTTAGTTGTGGGGTGTGAAAAAAATATTGAAATCTGACCATAACTTCGGATTTTACAGCCAAAGTTCGAGGTTTCCCTTTTTTTTGCCCACCCGATATATATATATATATATATATAATGTTACACACAGACCTGTGCATGGAACAAGGAACTCTTCTGGGAAAGTTAAATCCACTATAGTCTGAATAAGTAATGATAAATAACAAACACACGCTATAGTTTTTTCCTTTTCATAATGTTAACCCGACATGGGCAACGGGTTACTCGCAAAAAGGCTCCAAAATATAGTTTCCCTCACCAGCTATCTGCCAAGCAGATAGGATCCAGCTTTGGGACAGGATCTAAGATTTAAAACAGCCTAGCCCCATTATATTTAGAACCTCAATATAAGCAAAAAACTCGTTGCATCCACGTCGGATTGAATACATCAAAGAAAAAGGGGTAACTATTGTATTTTTAACCAAAAACCAGAACTTAAACCTCAACTGGGAAAATGAGCTCCTTGTTCCATGCACAGTCTGTGTGTAACATAAAAGTTTCTCAGGAGACCATTCTGAGTCCAATCCCATATATATTTCAGGGCCGCATTCATGGGGGTTATTGTGTGTCTGTACCCCTGCCCCCTCTGGTTGTCCCAGAAAAAATTATATATAGATTATATATATCATTTCTAAACTGTAAACCCTGTGACGTGACAAGGTTGGGGCCTTTGATTATGCCATTAAAACAGTACACTAGCCTCAGCATCATTATTGGCATCTGTTTATTGCGTCTAACTTTACACTTTGTTCATGTAATGTCATATCATTCTTATAGTGACAGAAAGGCTCCTCCTGTTCTGAGCTTAATACAGAATGAGTAGTAGTCAGGAGTCAGTTATCCAGCATGTTGACCATGGTCATTCGTCTTGGGTGGCGTCTTGCAGACATGGTGATAATGGTAAATATTTAGACCAATAATATAATTAAAAACAACTCTTTTGGACAATAAGATTAACAAACTTTCGTGGGGGCATGCCCTGGACTCCCCTAGCAGGGCGCGCAGCTTTGCCGTGCGCATTTTGTCGAACACTGTAACTCCCCCTTTCTCACGCTCTGGATACGGCCCTGTGTGTGTGTGTGGTCGTGGTCGTAAACCTTTTGAAAGGAGTAATGCATGATAAATTGACGCATAAAACAGTATATCCTTTCGAGAAGAGGAAACACGTAAACACATCATGGACTGTTACCTCGACGGAACTGAATTTCGTGTGTAATGCTTGTTCACCACTTATTTTCCTTGGCTGTCCTGATCATTGCTACAAATTCCAATTGTCCTTTGGTTCGTAAGTTCGCAATGGACTGGAGCTGTGCTGGAATTATTTTTTCTTAAAGATGTTTAAAGTCAAATAGTGGAAAATCTTGAATTTTGTTCATGCATTGTGCTTTCTAAATGTGCAAAACGGAAACAGGATTTCACTGTTTCTCGCTGAAGTCACGAATATCTCATTTTTTTTCTTATTTGTGTCAAAAGAATTTTCTGTGTTATTACATTTCCATGACTTTTTTTTAGTTCTACTCGAAGAGTTGTACGTATACGTAAGCATGTGAACGTTTAATGGGTTTACAGATGTTTGTTTCCAAATTCATTGTATTTACAAATAGCGATAAAATTCCTTTAAAAAAAAAAAAGCCTTTGTTTAATGTTTGAAATTTATGAGATTATATCGAATAACTTTCGAAAACAACCAACATATATATATACAGGGTGGGCCGAAAGTCTGGATCAATAGGAAAATATTTATTTTAATACATAAATTACAACAAATGGTAAATACTTAAAATGAATATCAACTTTAACTCGTAAATGCTTATCCGTGATACTGTACAGTAGTTCGTACTCCAGTATAAATACTCAAATACTTTTTTATTTCAGCCCAGAAATGGCTTCGAATCTAACAACAGAAGACCGGGTAGAACTTGTGCTCATGTACGCAAGACAGGGCGCTACACACAGAGAAGTTGCTACCGAATTCAATAGAAATCATCCTGATAAGCATCCAGTAACACATGCGACTGTTGGCAAGTTGTTTAAACGTTTCAAAGAAACAGGAAGTGTACATGATCGACGGCGTTCTGGTCGTCCAAAAACTGCAACTGATGAAAATACCTCTGCAATGGTATGTGAAACTTTAACGAATAGTCCCGTAAAGTCAACAAGAAGATTATCAAATGAAACACGCATCTTGAGAACGTCAATTCGAAGAATTATTAAAAATCATAAATTCCATCCCTAAGTGTCTCGATGTCAGAGGCCGCCAATTTGAGCATTTTTTATAATTTGTTGTTTATACTGGAGTACGAACCACTGTACAGTATCACGGATACGCATTTACGAGTTAAAGTTGATATTCATTTTAAGTATTTACCATTTGTTGTAATTTATGTATTAAAATAAATATTTTCCTATGGATCCAGACTTTCGGCCCACCCTGTATATATATATATATATATATATATATATAAATGATATGCTTTATTGGCAGGATATACATCCCCTAAAATAGAGCAGTATTCTTGAAAGTAATAAACGATAAGATAAATCAAACAATAATAAATTTAAAAAACTAAAAATTTTGACTAAAAGAGAAATAAAAATAAGACACGAACTGAAACAAGTAATAATAAAAACTATTCACAGCTAAGACTACAAAAAGAAAATAATGGAAATAAAATAAAAAGTACACGTAGTAACAATACCAACATACGAGTATATATGGTAATGATAATGAGAATAGTAATGTTTATTAGCAGGAGACAGATCCCCTATGAAAAAAAAGGCACAGTATCCATCAAGGTAATCAACGTTACAACTACTTATTAATTAAACTAAATTTAAAAAAAACAAAAACAGGAAAGGACTACGGTAATAAAGAAATAGCAATAATACACGTAAAGAAACGAGAAATTATAAAATTAGTAAAAACAACTTCATAAAAATAAAAAAGTAGACGTAATGGAATGGCTAATGCAGGAGTTAAGTGGAGCGAGAGACAAACACTTTCGTACGAAGAGGTCCACAGTCGAGAAGACATAAAATAGGTTTGATGAATAGCTTGGACAATTGGATTCTCTGAATTTTTACTTTTTCGCATTAGAATGCATTAAGGATTTCTTGTTACCTCAGGGAGGCTCGGAACGTTGCGGTTTTATATACCTTTCAACCTTTCAGATGTTCCGTGCGATGATTCCTCATTTCACGAAGGTAAAGCTTGTCACCCCTCCTCTCGAGTTGGCCTGGTAAAGTAGTGAGTTAGTTTCTTGTACTCTCCACCTCACATAGCCAGGTACGCCCGGCTCATCTGGGATTGTTCTGAGCCAGGCGTCTAATCTTCTTTTGAAGATGTCCACCACAACACCACTCGTGTTCCTTAGGTCTTTGGGTAGCTGATTAAACAGTCTTGGTCCTCTCGCAACAAAACTATTTTCTTTCAGGGTTAAGGATGTTCCCTGTCTAGCCTTTAATTTCGGAACACGACACAGTCTTCCTTTTCTACTTTCCACCCTTGTTTGGGGAGTTATAGAGTTCAGAGTAAGATTAGGGGCTAGTTTCTCCATTATTTTCCAAGTGTAAATAATGGTGTATCTCTCTTCTCCTTTCCAGTTAATATAGGTTTAATTCGCGTAACCTTTCCCAGTAATTTAGTTCTTTGCACCCATTGATCTTGGTTGTGAAGCTTCTCTGAATCCCTTCTTGCTCTCTAGTTCTTTGCACCCATTGATCTTGACTGTGAAGCTTCTCTGAATCCCTTCTAGCTGTCTAATGTCTTCTTTTTTATATGGGGATGTTAGGACCTAGCAGTATTCCAATTTGAGTATGATCAGTGTTTTCAGTAGGTCAAATGTTCAATTTCCTGTCCATTTGAGGTATAATATTCCATGGATTTTAGGTATATATATATATATATATATATATATATATATATATATATATTTGTGTGTGTGTGTGTGTGTGTGTGTGTATAGAAACGACGTAAGTATAGAGGAGTGTTCTGCACACGAGGAAGAGAAATAACGAACAAATGAAAAATGAGGTAACCGCCCGGGAATCGAACCCAGGATCTTCCGATTGCCGGTCAGATATGCTATCCACTACACCACGGGCCTCGATCAGTCAGAAGTCGTAATTCTCCTACATAGTGCAGAAACCAATGCCTTGAGAGGGCACCCTCGCAAATCGTGAATATGTACATTTAACTGCAATGACCACGCAGTATATTAATGTATAGAAACGACGTAATATACTGCGTGGTCATTGCAGTTAAATGTACATATTCACGATTTGCGAGGGTACCCTCTCAAGGCATTGGTTTCTGCCCTATGTAGGAGAATTACGACTTCTGACTGATCGAGGCCCGTGGTGTAGTGGATAGCATATCTGACCGGCAATCGAAAGATCCTGGGTTCGATTCCCGGGCGGTTACCTCATTTTTCATTTGTTCGTTATTTCTCTTCCTCGTGTGCAGACACTCCTCTATACTTACGTCGTTTCTATACATTAATATACTGCGTGGTCATTGCAGTTAAATGTACATATTCACGATTTGCGAGGGTGCCCTCTCAAGGCATTGGTTTCTGCCCTATGTAGGAGAATTACGACTTCTGACTGATCGAGGCCCGTCGTGTAGTGGATAGCATATCTGACCGGCAATCGGAAGATCCTGGGTTCGATTCCCGGGCGGTTACCTCATTTTTCATTTGTTCGTTATTTCTCTTCCTCGTGTGCAGAACACTCCTCTATACTTACGTCGTTTCTATACATTAATATACTGCGTGGTCATTGCAGTTATATATATATATATATATATATATATATATATATATATATATATATATATATATATACAGGTTTCATAACCGGTCTGCTATATTTTAGGGGCTGATATCGAGTAAAATAGTTAATACACATCGGTGTCATTTCCAACCGTTGCGGAGCTACGGACGTTTTAAGATGCACGGAAAAAAATAAACGGGAGTATTAATCTGAGGTATTTATTGCTACATTTTATGAAATACACCTTATAAATGTTCAAACTGTCCGCCTCGGTTTTCAATGCACGGCCTTGTTCGTTCCAAACAAGAGTACACTGCCCATTGAATCATTTCGGAGTGTTCTCGTATGTAAGCAGCGGCATCCATAATCCGACGCAAGAGTTCCTCTCTCGTTTGTACTTTGGTCTTGTGGACCATCTCTTTCATAAAGCTCCATAAAAAGAAATCTAACGGGGTTAGGTCCGGAGATCTCGGGGGCCACGATATTGGACCAGTACGACTAATCCAACGATTCCCGTACCGCTGATTCAAGTAATCCGTAACATGAAGACCAAAATGTGATGGCGCCCCATCGTGCTGAAAGAACATCCTGCGCCTTGTCTCCAAGGGCACGTTTTCCATCAAAAGCGGCAATTCGTTCGTCAGGAAGTTCAGGTAAATATCAGCAGTTAATCGTTGTTCCAAAACGAACGGTTCAATCAGCTGATCTCCGATTACACCGCACCAAACATTCACCGAGAATCGATGTTGAAAGTTTCTTTCAACGATACCATGGGGCTTATCGGCGGACCATAAGTGGGAATTTCGCCTATTGTTACTTCCATCCCGAATGAATTGTGCTTCATCACTAAACAGTATGCGATTAAGAATTTGGCGATGCATAACCATCCACTGGCAAAATTGAACACGTTTATCGTAATCATCCGGTGAAGAGTTTGCACACGTTGCAAATGATAGGGATACAAACCCTCATCATGTATGGTTCGCCATACACGCGATGCGGATTCACCAATTCGTCTAGAAAGCCTTCGAACACTGGTAGTTGGGCTACGTTGTACTACGTCAGTATGCGCTCCTCCACAGCAACGGGCCGTCGTGCTACATGATCTTGGTTACGTGGAACAATTGCCCCTGTTTTTCTTAATCTCTGGTGTGTGTTATTAAACACTTTCCTGTTCGTTATTCGGCGGTTCGGAAAACGTCTTCGATATCCCTCAACTGTCGCTCTGCTTTTACCATCACGGAATCCATAAATGAAATGGATATCAGCGTATTCAGCGGGTGTGAACTGTTGATTCATTTTGATTGTTCACCTTAGTGCAACACTGTTTCGTACCACAGATCAGAACCAACTGAAAGAAAAAACTGAGGATTAGTAGTGGTAACTTCGTTAACCAAAACTACACCAGTGCTGCCATCTATCGAATTGTAATTAGGAATTTGTTGTTTGCACATCTTAAAACGTCCGTAACTCCGCAACGGTTGGAAATAGCACCTATGTTGTATTAACTTTTTCACTCGATCCCCCCCCCCCTCAAATCTCCCCCCAACGGGTGTCCGAGAATTATCTGTACAATTTTTGGCTGTTATTAAAAGTCAACCATGAAGTGTAGAAATTCCAGTGTTGTCCCATTTTACAGAGAAACTCATTAAGTTTTTTCTGATAACAAGTTTTGACAAGTTTTTTCTTTTTTGTACGCGGGTGACAGACATTGATGATTTAAAAGCAAGAATCACAGCTGCTATTGAGCGAATTGATTTGGATATGCTGCAGCGTACATGGCAACATTTGGATTATCGATTGGATGTTTTGCGAATCACTGATGGTGCGCATATCGAATGTTTGTAACAACGTTACTTTAATAAAAGAAACTTTTGAAAATACAGATTCTAAATAATCTTGTTTAAGAATTTTACGTGTGTTATCAAGAATTTTATTAAAAGATGAAATTGTACAGATAATGTTCGGACACACTGGAATTTCTAAAAAACTTGTTAAAACTTGGTATCAGAAAAAACTTAATGAGATTCTCTGTAAAATGGGACAACACTGGAATTTCTACACTTCATGGTTGACTTACTTTTAATAACAGCCAAAACTTGTACAGATAATTCTCGGACACCCTGTATATATATATATATATATATATATATATATATATATATATATATATATATGATACACACAGACCGTGCATGGAACAAGGAACTCTTCTGGGATAATTAAATCCACTATAGTCCGAATAAGTAATGGTAAATGACAAATACCATAGTTTTTCTTTTTCAATGGTATTTGTCATTTACCATTACTTATTCGGACTATAGTGGATTTAATTATCCCAGAAGAGTTCCTTGTTCCATGCACGGTCTGTGTGTATCATAAAAAACTCAGGGAACCATTCGGAGTTCATTCCCATATATATATATATATATATATATTCCAAAACCACACAAAAACGAAGGTCTTTTAAAATGTAATTTGTGTATACATTAAAAGCTTTTGTTGTTAGTGTTCTTGGTTCCATTTACGTTCTGATTTGAGGGTTACGATCTGAAAAGCGAATTTGAATGAAGGCCAATCAGGTATTTTGAGACTCGTGACTCATTTAAAATTCACTTCATTTGCATGTTATTCATTTTTATTTGTGGATTTTTACTTTATAGTTGTTATTTACCAATTTTATTTTTATTACGGAGGTATATATATATATACACAGTATATATATATATACGAAAAACCGAAGGAAATAAACAGCCGAAGAAAAATAATGATAATATCGAAATTAAAAACAGAAAATAATCGGATAACAAGAAATAGAAGCGTAGAACATACCGTCTGTAAATACTACGCAAAAGGGTACTGCAAATTTCGGGATGGGCAATGCACATCCCACGTTATGTAACACACATTACATAAGAGGATATTACAAATTTGAAAAAAGTGCAAGTTCCACCATCTTACTGTCTGCAACACCTATGCAAGATATGGGAGATGCAAATACGGAAAAAAATGCCATTACCACCACCCTCACAGGAACCCGACAGGCGAGCAGACGAAACCAACAACAAAGAAGGCTACCAATTTTTTACATGTAGCCCACACAATTCAATTATTGAATACCATCCAGCAAATACAAAGCCAACTGACAAATAAAGGGATCCGAGAGCCGTACAGAAGGCATACAGTCATGTCAGTCATGCACCGCCTCCTTCAGGTCATCATCGCCTTGAGATCGCTGACCTCTCAAAGCGTCTTTTAGTGGTCCAAACAGGTAAAAATCCGAAGGTGCCAGGTCTGGGCTGTAGGCTGGATGATCGAGAACTTCAAATGTTCTTAAAGGCATTTTCTAGTCTGTGCAGCATCTCCCTCTCCGTTTTATGCGAATTGCTTGCTTTGACACATTCCGAAGCATGTCAGAATACGATGCACTTGTTACTGTAATTCTACGCTCTATATAATGTTCAAGGACAGGGTCTCGTGTATCCCAAAACAGTGTTAACATAACTTTATCTGCTGACAGCTGCGCTTTGAACTTCCTTGCAACGGGAGATGTTGGATGCTTCCATTGCATGATCTGTCGTTTGCTTTCTGGTTCATAGTGATGGTTCCAGGTTTCATCTCCAGTGATAATGCACTCCAAAAAGTTTTCACCCTCATTATGATACCGCGCCAAAAGACGAGAGCAGACGTCCATACGATTACGCTTGTGCTCTTCTGTCAACTGTTTGGGCACCCATCTTGCACAAACCTTGTGAAAGCCAAGAATGTCACGAACTATCAAATAGGCTGACCCTTGACTGATGTCAATGAAGATGCAATTTATTTTATTGTTAATCTTCTGTCATCGAAAATCATGGCTCTGGCTTCTTCCTGCTTGTCACCACTGGTTGATGTTGACGGTCGTCCTGAGCGCTGAGCATGTCACACATGTCCGACCTTCCTTGAACATTTGAATCTACTCGTACACACTTCGCCGTGGTAACGCATTATTCCCATACTGAGCACATAAACGCGTGTGAATTTCTGCTCCTTTCACACCTTCTGCTCGCTATTCGTACGATATGTGACAGCTACGAGTAGCCTAAATAAGCCTATAGATCTCAGTTTGGCTCGTTATTACGAGTATATATTACATATACTACAGTATATTATCACTAAAATAAAAAGTGCGGATAGTTACTGAAGTACCTTCGTATAACCCCGTTTAGCGCTCTTTGTCCTGCAGGTGAAATTTTTTTTTAATGTTACTGAAAAAAAAAATCCTTACTGTAACGGTAGGTTGTTTTAAACACTACACAATAAGCGAAGCGTTTATATATTACAGCAGTACATAACAGCTTAATATCTCTCACAACACTGCTCCATTCCTACATCAACCGCTTTCCCAGGTGCCTGCGATCACCAATTACCCACATAGCCAACCACGTAAGATTCAACGTGGACGATGTGGAGGAGCTGCTTCAATCTCACGGGGAGAGTTTAACGAACGAAGATCTGCAGGAGCTGGACCAACACCGAGATGCAGAAGAGGCTCCACCTGAGAGAAACCTCACTAGCAAGATTCTGTCTGAAGGCATAGCTAAGATCACGGAGGGATTGGAGTTTTTCTCAGAGCATGATCCGGATTGGGAACGCAGCATTGCCGTGAAGAGGACTGTCCTTCATGCCATCTCCTGCTATTAAAAAATCCTTCGTGAGAAGAAAAAGAAAGCAATGCAGTTAACACTTGAGCCGTTCTTCAAGAAGAAATCTTCATCTTTGCAGGAGAAAGGGCAAGAGCCACAGCCCAGAGTCACGTCCATCTTCAAGGGATCCCGACGACCCAGCTCTCATCAGCGCTCCCCGTGAGTAGCTCATCCCACCTTGTCTCATCCCACCTTGTCTCCCACCGTTGCCACGTAGGAGTAAGAGCGTAGTAGGTGCGACGGCAGTCGGTAGTCAACATTACGCAAGCTCCAAGAGAATGCAGTAGTGAATGTTATTTTATGGTTTTGTTAATATTTTTATAATAAAATAATAAATAATAATTATTTATTATGAAAATAAATTATTATTTTTTTATGTATAAATTACGTGTTTATTATTATTATTATTATTATTATTATTATTATTAGCGCAATTACTGATACCCTGATGTAATGCTCATACCCCGAAAATAGCGCCGTCAGGGAACGCATCTCACTGTATAAAATGGTATAACGACCCCGTTCAGCGCTGATTCGCTTTGCGCTCACTTTTTCAGAAACATCCTGAGCGCGAAATGGTGTGTGTGTGTGTGTGTGTAATTTTTTTTTTTAATTGGGGTTGTTTAACCTCCTTCGCAACATCTAAGGTCATATAACGGAGGGGACCTACAGCTGTACGTAGGATTCGAACCACGGGTCGCTACATATATATATATAACGAGGGTATATTGTAGTTCCTCACTAAACTTTCTTATATATATACACACGAGGGTACTTCAATAAGTATCCGCACTTTTTATTTTAGTGATAATATAGTGTATAAGGAGTCCTAAAAACCTTAGCCCCCCGATTTGCAGCTTACATGTTTACTGATATCTATCGAAATAGTTTTTAGTGATTATAAAAATATATAAAATTCTTTATTTATTGCAGGTATTAAAATTACTCTAGCTGATAAAGTGATAATATAATGGCTTCTCAATTAATTGGTGATTCGGAGAGGCAACGTGTGATAGATCGCATACGAGCATTAACATTGCTGGAAGCTCGTGATGCTGGAGCCACCTTTATAACACGTTCATGGGTTGCCAAAAAGTTGCGAAGAAGTGAGGACTTCGTCAAAAGAAATTGGAATAAAACTTTGGATGAATGTGAAAAGGATACAACCAAATCCGGGTGCCCAAATTTGCCACTCTCTCAGGAAACAAAGGACATCATTGAAAGCGGTACGCGTAAGCGGAAAAACAGCTGTGCTAAACTTTCTAGAGAGATCGAAGTGTTGAGAGGAAAGATCGTTAGTGGTGAGATCATTCGACTGTACCGTCATAGGCAAAGTTTAAAGCCTTGGCATGAACTTCCAAAGCCAAGAAAAACTCAACATCGATGACAGAATGTGGTTTGCCCATTATCTTGAAGATTGGGATGTGGATGATTTCATGCATTTAGCTGTCTCCGATGAATTTTTTGTTTACGTAACACGTCGGCCTAACTACCAAAATGATCGAGTGTGGGCCACAACACCAGATGAAATCGATGACAATGAACATTATCGCGAATTATTAAAAGTCCAGACTGTGTTGGTGTGTTTGTTTTGTTCACTGCAAAGAAACTCATGTGGGTGCTGAAGCCAAATGGTCAGAGTTGGGATGGACAGTATTTTCGTGATATTATTCTATCCCAGCATGTCATTCCTTTTCTAAGAAACCCAAACAATGTTATGGATGTCGATCAGGTCACACTTCTGCACGATAAGGCCCCCTGCTTTAAGGCATTAGCCACTCAACAGTTGTTGCGGAACCATGAGATCGATTTCTTTGGAAATGAAGAATGGCCAGGAAATTCTCCTGACCTGAACGTCGTGAACACATTGGATCAGTTATAAAGGACAAGGTTGAATGTCTCTTGTTTCAAGAACCTGCAGCAAATCAATTTTCGAAGGATACAGTGACGCAACACATTGAAACTGTTTTGGTAAATTTGCGTAACGATCAAGATCTATTCACGTCACTTTTGGCAAGCTACCCAAAGCGAATTCAGGCTGTCTTGGAAGCCAATGGCGGGAACACCACGTTTTAATTGTTTCTCATTAAATGCAGGATTAAATTCTCTTTTGTAAGGTATGTTTAGTTTTACTGTACCTCTAATGGTTTAGGCCATGGGCGGGGGGGGCTTAGGTTTATTGGAGCCCCGTATATAATATATACTCGTAATAACGAGCCAAACTGAGATCTATAGGCTTATTTAGGCTAGCAACAGTATAGACTTATTTAGGCTAGCAACAGTATAGGCTTATTTAGGCTACTCGTAGCTGTCACATATCGTACGAGTAGTGAGCATGGCGAACAGAGATCCGTGGTTCGTTTTTTGTGGGCAGAAGGTGTGAAAGGAGCAGAAATTCACACGCGTTTATGTGCTCAGTATGGAAATAATGCGTTACCACGGCGGAGTGTGTAAGAGTGGATTCAAATGTTCAAGGAAGGTCGGACATGTGTGACAGATGCTCAGCGCTCAGGACGACCGTCAACATCAACCAGTGGTGACAAGCAGGAAGAAGCCAGAGCCATGATTTTCGATGACAGAAGATTAACAATAAAATAAATTGCATCTTCATTAGACATCAGTCAAGGGTCAGCCTATTCGATAGTTCATGACATTCTTGGCTTTCCTAAGGTTTGTGCAAGATGGGTGCCCAAACATTTGACAGAAGAGCACAAGCGTAATCGTATGGACGTCTGCTCTCGTCTTTTGGCGCGGTATCATAATGAAGGTGAAAACTTTTTGGAGTACATTATCACTGGAGATGAAACCTGGATCCATCACTATGAACCAGAACGCAAACGACAGAGCGTGCAGTGGAAGCATCTAACATCTCCCGTTGCAAAGAAGTTCAAAGCGCAGCCGTCAGCAGGTAAAGTTATGCTAACACTGTTTTGGGATGCACGAGGCTCTATCCTTGAACATTATCTAGAGCGTGGAACTACAGTAACAAGTGCATCGTATTCTGACATGCCTCGGAATGAGCAGTGGCGGTCCTGGCATTTTTGGCGCCCTAGGTAAGATCATGCAAAGGTGCCCTTCCTCTGTCAACAGCACACTCCCCCCCCCTCGGGTGCATAACCTTTGCCGCAATAAAAACACACTGAACACATTGTCTTTAAAACAAAGCACCTCCTTCATTTATTGTTCTTAGCTTCAAGTAAGAACAAGTTGTCTTGAAACAAAAACTACAAAAAAATCTTGTATGAATAATACTTGAACACTCAATAAAGATTCCCAAATATATTGCAAACAAAATAAATATTCCAATGTATATTGCACACAAAATAGATAAATAAAAACCACAAATAAATCACACATTGTAGCTTAATAAAGGAATAAGATTGCCAGCTAGAAAATAACTGATGACACTGCTTTCCCACCTTGTCTCTGACCATGATTTTAAAGTCAAGTTAACATGGTTCTTCAGGATAGCCCATCTTTGTGTAGAAGCCGAGAACAGGGTGTAGAGCTTCTGCAAGATGCCAAAATAGCCAGTGGCATCTGTGGAGCTTTTAGCAGCATCAGCTACCACCAGATTTAATGTATGAGCCCCACATGGCACAAATAGAGCCCGTGGATTCTTTTCCAGCAGCCTGGCTTGGACTCCCTTGTTTTTGTCCCTCATGTTGGCTCCGTTGTCATACGACTGTCCTCTGCAGTCGTCAAAGGGAATGTTTAGGTCCTCTAGTCTCTTCAAAATTAGGGACGACAAACTTTGGCCAGTGAACTCCTCTGCCTCCAGGAACCCCATGAAATGTTCCTTTACTTGGGGTTTATCATCCAGTGAAACAATCCTGATTATCACTGACATTTGTTCTGTATGACTAACATCTGGGGTGCAATCTAAAATGATAGAAAAGTACTTCGATTGCTTGATCTCCTGCACCATTGTATGAATGATCTTGGTACTGATGGAGTCAATCAGTTCGTTTTGAATGTGTTTGCCCAGATAGCTGGTGTGACTTGCTAATCCACTTTCCACCCTCCTGTAAATATGATCTTTCATTACTTGGTCAAATTTTGCCATGAGCTCAACCTCTTTTAAGAAGTTCCTGTTTGATGGCGTGTGCAGTGTTTCTGTGTGTACCCTCAGTGCCATATTCCTCACTGCCAGAGACTGTACTATGGCAACCAGCCGCACCAGAACATCTCTCCACCGCTTCCTCTCAGCCTCAAGGAGTGCCATCTCTTTTTTGTCAATGGTTTCCCCGTTTATAATCCGCACCTTCATTTTTTTCCATGTTGTCAAATGTTTTAAGTGTTCTGGCGTATTTTCGTGAGAATTGAGCAAGGTGGTTGCATTCTTCCAGTCGTTAAGTCCTCCCTTTATTAAAGAAAAGTCTTGTCGAGAACAGCTTGCAGCAGAAGCAGAAGAGGCTGTTGTTTTTCCGTGAATATAACAGCCAACTTCTCTTCATTTTCTCTCCGTTTACCAAGATTCTATTGAAGTATTGGTGGCGGCATTTTCTTCCATCCTCTCCTAGGAAAAATGAAGTCAGGTGTTACCTGGTATGGTCCTCGCCTAACAAATTCTGTCCTCATCTTACCATTCAGGACAGAAGGCCATTCAGCAGGATCAATTGGTTCTGCATCTGTCTGGATGGGCGGAATCGATGTGCCTTGATCAGCAGGTTCAGCACAGAAGGATCCTTCAGGTGCTTCTGAAAGAATATAGAGCAGATGAGAATCAATTTATTTATTTACAGTATGCTTATCATGGGTTAAACATAATCATTCTCATGTTTATGATTAGTACAACTTCACCTAGATTTGTGTCCTTGGTTTTTAGTATTAACCAGGGTTGTGGAGTCGGTCCAAAATTTTCCGACTCCGACTCCACACATTGTCAAAAATTCGACTCCGACTCCGACTCCACACATTGCGAAAAATCTAAAAATCCGACTCCGACTCCTCACATTTTAAATATACGACTCCGACTCCTCTAGTGTTTCACTCTATAATTATCATAATAATAAGACATTTCATCACCACCACACTAAGTGTGAAATTTTATATTTTATATTTTATATTTAAATAAATATTAATTGTATATTCTGAAAATGTAAAAAAAAAATATTAAAAAAACTTAATCTAGGGGCTATCAATGAATAAGGTTTATTGACCAAAAAAACTAAATAACCTAAATGTTAGTATTTAGGATTTAGAAATTAAGGGTGACACAGGACAGAAATTGGAGTCGGAGTCGGAAGTTTTTTACCGACTCCGACTCCGCCCTGAAACGTGCGACTCCACGACTCCGACTCCACGACTCCGACTCCGACTCCACAACCCTGGTATTAACTATTATATCATTTGAAATATAAACACGTCCTTTGTAACTCTGTTATGCTTTTTCCCCAATTCATTTATTTACATTATGCTTATGATAGGTTAAACATGATTCATATGATGATTGTCATTTTGTACAAGCTAACCAACTTAGCCCTCCTTGTTACCAGATATTTTAGAAGTGCATCTGAAACGATATAAATAAATGTTATCATGTGAAGCAAACATGATGACACACAGTTGCTTCTGTCATTGTAAATAACGGTACTTACGTATTATAGGGACTACCAAACTGTTTATTATGTATTTTTGCTCGTCATTTTCGTTTAAACTAACTAACGAAAATATCACAACTTAACCTAACCAACCATCAAGGCCGTACAGTTGACCTAACCGGGCATTCAGTTGACACGAATGTTGACACTGGATGTTTTTATCAATTACGGCGTTATTCTCTCATCCTTAACTTGCCCGAAATGTGACAGAGAGTGCCTAATACGAAAAGATCAGAAGATATTTAGGTGAAATAACCAATATTAACCTGTTAGGTTAATTAATTGAATGCCCGGTTAGGTCAACTATACGCCCTTGATGATTGGTTAGGTTAAGTTGTGATATTTCCGTTAGTTTAAATGAAAATGACGAGAGCAAAAATACATAATAAACAGTTTGGTAGTCCCGATAATACATAAGTACCTAAATAACTTATTACTGCCACATGCCATTTATTTTATTTGGGGTTCATATTTGTTTATTGTGTATTTTCCAGCTTATTGTCACATTTTTATTAAAGAAAAGTATAATTCAATGAAAACTTAAATCATTCGAATATTTATATAACCTTGGGAATTCTGGGGAAATTTTGTTGGGTGTTCTTGGGATAATTAAAAATGGAGAGTGGTCACACTGATAAGTACAGGTTAATAACAGCAGAAATCTAGTTAAGCCCAAGACTAAAACTAAACGCCTATAAACCTTACACCTGTCATAAAGGGTAGGTTATGGTGAGGGTGAGGGTTTTAAACTAAAAACCCCAAATCTGACAACACAAACGTGAAGCAGACAAATTTTAGAAGTCATTTCAGCAAAAAAATAAAAAATTGGTGATTTTTGCCTAAAATAGCTGATTGCCCACTTAACCCGTTAACGCCGAACGTTTTTGTAGGGTTAAGTCTAAATGCGTGTATTTAAAACGGTACGTATTCGACCCAGTCGGCGTTAGAGGGTTAAAGTAGCAAACTTATCTTGATTTTACAGTTTAAAAAAGTAACGTTAGATATAAAAATGAAACTTAAATAAAAATATTCATGACATACCTCTACTTTTCGATCGCATCTCCTCTTCCTCTTTTCTTCTCTTTCTTCCCTGTGCCCCTGACGGCTTTGTCCTCTTCAACATGATGCTCGGCCAGACACGACTCACTGTAAAGTAGAACACATACGAAATTGTGGAGTGGAGAAAAATTTGTCGCTAGCTACACTCTAATTTACTCTGCTTGATTTTAATAATTATAAACAGTTTTAACTTATACCTATTTCATTGCTTGTTTATTTTAATGAAATAAGTTTTAATTTAGTTTTATAAATTGATTTTTACAAGCAAAATCGATACCAGTCACCAAGGATAAATATCTATCTCCAACCGGGGTTCGTGAGACCGTGAGTTGGTAAATTTCTCGAGCCCTGGACTGGAGCCTGTTTGAGAAAAAACAAAAAACGGGCGTGCTATGTCGCCCCCGCCACCAATTGGCGCCCGAGGCGGCCGCCTATATCGCCTATGCCCAGGACCTGCCACTGGGAATGAGTTAAAGAAAGCAATTCGCACAAAACGGAGAGGGAGATTGTCGGAAGGTGTTATTCTGTTACACCACAATGCGCGCCCTCATACCGCTGCACAAACTAGAAAATGCCTTCAAGAACTTAAATTTGAAGTTATCGACCATCCAGCCTACAGTCCAGACCTGGCACCTACGGATTTTTACTTGTCTGAACCACTAAAAGACGCTTTGAAGAGGTCAGCGATTCCAAGGCAATGATGACCTGAAGGAGGCGGTGCATGACTGGCTACGCACACAGCCAAAAACATTCTTTTATGATGGCATTAGGAAGCTTGTAGATCGCTGGACTAAGTGTATTGAGAAACAGGGAGACTATGTTGAGAAGTGATGTGTTTATAATCTATCAGATGTGAAAATAAAAAGTGCGGATACTTATTGAACTACCCTCGTGTGTGTGTATATACAGGGTGGCCCGAAAGTCTGGATCCATAGGAAAATATTTATTTTAATACATAAATTACAACAAATGGTAAATACTTAAAATGAATATCAACTTTAACTCGTAAATGCGTATCCGTGATACTGTACAGTGGTTCGTACTCCAGTATAAACAACAAATTATAACAAATGCTCAAATTGGCGCCTCTGACATCGAGACACTTAGGGATGGAATTTATGATTTTTAATAATTCTTCGAATTGACGTTCTCGAGATGCGTGTTTCATTTGATAATCTTCTTGTTGACTTTACTGGACTATTCGTTAAAGTTTCACATACCATTGCAGAGGTATTTTCATCAGTTGCAGTTTTTGGACGACCAGAACGCCGTCGATCATGTACACTTCCTGTTTCTTTGAAACGTTTAAACAACTTGCCAACAGTCGCATGTGTTACTGGATGCTTATCAGGATGATTTCTCTTGAATTCGGTAGCAACTTCTCTGTGTGTAGCGCCCGTCTTGCGTACATGAGCACAAGTTCTACCCGGTCTTCTGTTGTTAGATTCGAAGCCATTTCTGGGCTGAAATAAAAAAAGTATTTGAGTATTTATACTGGAGTACGAACTACTGTACAGTATCACGGATACGCATTTACGAGTTAAAGTTGATATTCAAAAATATTTTCCTATGGATCCAGACTTTCGGCCCACCCTGTATATATATATATATATATATATATATATTTGTTACTTCATGTGAGTTCGAACGACGGTTCAGGTTCGACCCGCGGTCGACCTCTCTGCAACCTCATTTGCGAGATTTGGTGAAGGAGGGAATATATATATATATATTATATATATATATATATATATATATATATACACACGTTTAACTGCGCATTTTTGCATATACAAAATTTATTCTTCGGGATTCAATCCCGGGCAATCTGAGTCGGAGACATGGGCGCTTACCATAGGCTTTGACAAGCAAGATAAAAGTTAACCACACCCTGACGACATCACAGTGTTATCTGGTTCCTTGGGTGATGGATGTAATGTCGGGTCAGCACCCACGTCTCCGACTCAAAGGGCATGCATTCGAATCCTGAAGGAGGATAAATTTTGCATATATATATAATTATACCTCGGAACCTCATAGCAGATCCGTGCGTTGGTCTCTTCACACGAAGGTCAAGCTGGTGGGCCCGCCTCTAAGCGGGTGATTTTTTAAACATCTGAAATTTTAAAAGGCTTGTATTTTTATATTAATTGAAATAAAAGGATGAAATTTTCACTGTACTTTATACGTGGGGAATGGGAATTAGTTTCCTAGTGCGAAATATGCTATATGTGATGTCCTCTCAGCTCATTAACTCTTTGCACACGAACAACAAAATTTTGTAGTACTCTGGACAGAGTATTTGTTGAAATGTGAGAAAGTTCAGTTGATGTTTTTCATTCCATTGTGTATGGATTCTATTTAAAGACTATCTTTTAAATAACCACACAGATAAAAGTCACACGGGTTTAGATCTGGTGATGTTGGTGGCCATGATATGCCTTAATCATAAACGAAAGGTTTGCACTAAGGGCCTGCTTTTTCAGGCTCGGCTCGGCCCGTATCCGTGGGTTTTGGTTCCCGCCCTGCCCGTAATTTTTTTTTTAAACATGTACCCGGCTCGGCCCGGCCCGCATTTGATACTCTGTCACTGACCTATAACGTTATACCATCTATAGTATTATAGGTGTGTGACTATCGAAATCGTGTATTATGACAAGCAGCAATTACAAAATTAATGTTAGCTGCATTTTAAAAAAATTTACAAGTATTTTAAATTAAAAATTTTAACTTAACCCGTTAACGCCGAACGTTTTTGTAGGGTTAAGTCTGAATGCGTGTATTTAAAACGATACGTATTCGACCCAGTCGGCGTTAGAGGGTTAAATTAAATTTTTTAAATTGAATTAAAGATTTTAAATTAAATTAAAAGTTCTCTGGACACACGAGGCCAGAGAACTGTCCAGACAACTTTCTTCCAGAATGCAGCAAATCCATCATTTTGATGATGATCGTTTGTGTACTTTAAACGAGCTTCTTTGTACGCTTTTCGTAGCAGAGGTTTTCTTCGTGCAACTCTTCCATGCAGACCATTCTTTCTCAATGTACGACGTACAGTAGAGGGATGGACATCGATCGTAGACAATCTTAATGTTTGGCAAATATCACTTGCAGTCACTCGTGGATTCGGAGCAGCTATTCTTTCAGTCCGTCCAGCTGTACGTTCTGAAATCTTGCAAAGTCGTCCACAATCTTGGTAGTTTTAATTATTCCAAAGCCTTTCAATTTCTTTATAACTGCAGCAACCGTCGTAAATGGAATTCGAAGTTCTTCTCCTAGCTTCCTATACAGTAACTCTTTCCAGACTCATGTGCAGCAATAACAGATTTTTAAGCTCTGTGGACAGCTCTTTACCACGATGACCCATTGCTTGCTAATGGCTTGTACAGTCGTCCGTCTTCCGTGAAGATTCAAAGAGAAAATTCTAGAATTCAGAATTGCCCACAGTCTCTAATCAATAAACAGCCAACTACTGATAAAAATTTTGAAGCGTAAGGTGGACAAACAAAGTATTAAATAATTTTGTAAAGAAATGTACGAAAACTTTTGCATTTTAATTTTTTTTAAATTTCCTCAAATTCTTTGATGTTTTACATTATATGTTGGTATTAAACTAATTATTATTTATTTAAAATTTTACAAACGAACGGTAAACTTTTCATAACTATCTCATGCATGATACAAAAGATAGGACGAATATAACTTAAATATTTCTCTGTACGAATACTTATGAGTGCCACTCTACATACTGTATTCTCACTCGCAAGGATTAATTACAACAATTCAAGCTCTTGTTATAGTCTGTGGGGGACTAATGTAATCCATTTTAAAGCTTAGGCCCTACATAAGGTTATTCTGCCAATACCATTAAGTGAATAACTTAACCTGGTAGAAATGAAGACACGTGGTTATTTTCACTGAACTTTCTACGTCTTCATCAGTACCTCACACACCAACACACACATTTTTATGATGACTGAAATGACTGAAATTTATGACATCTGCAGTGTTTTGGACATTTAAGGTATCTAAATTAGCCAAATCTGTCGTGTTTTGTGGACATATAATATGTAATAATATTAATAATAATAATAATAATAATTTTAAAAATTCCAAAAAAGTTGAAAAATATAATGGATTCTTTTTAAATCTTAGTATTGATGTTATTAAAATATACGCAGTGGATCTAGTCTTCCATGGAGTGACTGTCTGACGGGCTGTTTACACTCGTATAAAAAAGTAAAGAAACTATTCCAAACTTTACTTTTCTGAATCACAGCTACAGTATAAACACATTGCCCTGAAGCCCCAACGAGCTGTAATTAACTAATGAATCTTAATTCATTTTTTATCTTAGTTAAAAAAGTCAATAATTTTTATGTTTTATAGCTAAAACTGTTAAATTAATTTACTTTCATGGTTTGAATTACCTTCGGTTAAACAATTCATTTAATGCCATTTGCAGCGTATGTATCACGTAAGACACTGACTGCTAAGCTGTAAAGGTTTATGCTTTAAGGGAATAAAATAGCTGTATATAGGCCCAGCAATAAGGCCTAGGTAATACGAGTATATGATAGTATGTATATAGACTTAGTGTAGGGATAGGGATAGGATAGGTCGGTGCTACTGTAGTATGTGGTCTACCTACGATTCGGCGGTCTACCTTTTAATTATAGCTTCTTATCTTCTTATTATTTTATTATTAGGTTAATTGTACACCCTTGACGATTGGTTAGGTTAAGTCGTGATATTTCGTTAAAACTAACGAAAATATCACGACTTAACCTAACCAATCATCAAGGGCGTACTGTAGTATGCGGTCTACCGTTAAGTATGCGGTAGTAGTATGTTTAACTTCTTTAAAATTCCTTAATTGTGTAAATTAAATTATAATTCCTTTCAATTCATTTTCAATTCCTTTTAAATATTTTGAACGGTAGACCGCATACTACAGTAGAAACTTAACGGTAGACCGCATACTACAGTAGAAACTTAACGGTAGACCGCATACTACAGTAGAAACTTAACGGTAGACTGCATACTACAGTAGCACCGGATAGGTCTCTATATAAATAATTATATTATTGACTCAGTAATTATAATAGCCTTTGATAGTAAATATAGAGTTTTACGCTTTAACTATAAGAGCTATTACTGTATATATTTTTACTGAGAGTATTCGGTATTAAGCGTTTACGGATGTTAATAACTCAAACCTGTAATGGCCTTTAAGCCTAATGCAATGTTCTGTAACTTGGTATCGTTAAAATGATTTTAAATTTAAATATTCAAGTTGTTTAATTATTCCAAGTATGTTTTTATTCTTTTTATAACCTTTATCCAATGAGGAACGCAATAATAGTAAACAAAATCAATAATTTTAATCAAATTGCCATTTCTTATGAAAATCTTCGTGGCTTTTCATTGCCTCCAAAGCGTGCGTCTAATCATATATTCTGACTCTCGTCTACTTCTCCCCTCTCTTTCCCCTATGTTTTCCCCTTTCCTACGACGGGGGAATTCCCCTCTGGCTGTCTACACCACGCGCGCCACTAACGCAAAGCACCTTTCCATCATTGGTCGAAGTTACGCTCTGGGTCGTACGGCGCTGCAGAGCGTATCGGACACTTTTTAATCCATATACGTATTTATTTCTTTATTTTAATTTACTCGTACAGGTTCCGCGTTTTCCCTTATAAGCTTTTCTCTTTTATTATTATTGTAATATTTTTATGGGGGTTCGACAGGCGTAAGGCGAAACACGGGAGCAATTGTTTCGCCAGAACTACGTCGTCAATGTCGTAACAGTCGTAACACCACTTCCCGTTGATCAGCGAAGTTTAGCGACTTGGGTCGGATAGTAGTAGTTGGATGGGAGACCGTCCGCCGCATCCAAACTATGTAGCTAACCGTGGTTCGGATCCCACGTAAAGCTGTAGGTCCCCTCCGTCATACGACCTTAAATGTTGCGAAGGAGGTTAAATAACGACTATCATTACATTTTTTTTAACTTTCATCAACGCGTACTAATTTTTTAAGTTTTTCCCTAAACGTAATTAGAGTGCTCGAATTCCATATAATTAATTATTTTCCGCGCGTTCATACATTATATTGCTATATGGCATTCTAAAATCTTCTCTATCACGCTTCATTTACATTCCATAGTCTCTCAGTATTTTTTTTTATTTACCCCCTATCCCTAATGTATCTGTTGGTTTCACTCTAGTGTTGTCATGGTAACGATGACAACGCATGAAATTACGAATCGAAAGGCACATCTGTATAGTGAGTATTTGTCATCTGCCACTGTCTGCAAAAAATATATATATATATATATATTATTAATGAATTGTAGTTAATCGTTTGAAGGGAAATTCACTCTTTTGCCTTATTTACAACATTTGAAATTTCTCTTTCTAAATTTATAGTTATAAAAATATTTTTTACGTTTTTCTAAAGAAATTCCTCCATGATCTACCATGATTTTGAAATTATGAATTTACGAGACTTTGTATTACAGATATATAAGAATCATAATTGACGTTAACGCGTATGTGAAAATGTTAAAAAAAACACACACACACACACACACACACACACACACACACACACATATTTTATACATATGTGTGTGTGCCATTCCCTTTTGTGTCTGTGCCCTTTGTCTGTCTGTCTGTCTACTCTTTTGATTGTTTTAATAACCATTTTAAAAAACTTTTTTTCATTTTCGAATCTCTTTTGTTAGTTTTCGTTTAAGTGTTCTCGTACCTTTTTTTCTGGCAGGACTCTTTTTTTTTTTTCATTTCTGGTCGCTGAAGAAGTATCTGTAGAAGACACCCCTTCCAGAGAGAGAGAGAGAGAGAGTAAAACTCCCATTCAGAATTCCCCATTAGCCGGATCGATAACGTCGGCTTCTTTTTGGGTTTCGAACCCTTGATGGCGAGACTGAGTGTCTCGGAGTAAAACGTTGCATCCAGTATCCGTCTCCCGGTACTTGGAATTAAAATTAATTAAACGCAGAATTATTATTACTTAATATTGTTAACATTTTAATACCTAATAAAACTTAAAAGAATGAAAAATAATTACAGAAATGTGTGTTGCATTTCACTTCATTTCTTCATTTCTGGAAAGCTTTTTTTTTTTCATTTTTCTTTTTTGGTATAATCTATACTATAATAAGAGAGCTGTCCGTCTGTCCGTCACACTTTCAGAAATTGTGAGAAAAAAAACTCAGAAATTGTATTACGGGCGGCAATGTGAAGCTCAAGATTTTCATGACTGTGTTCTTTTCTGTAGTTTAGCAATGGGGGAAGGGTGGGGGTGGGGGTAATGGGGAGGGGTGGAGGTAATGGGGGAGGGGGTTAGCCCCCAAGTTGTATGAATGGGGGTGAGGAGGTTTTGGGAGATACCAGATTCAGAAATGTTGACACAATGTGAAGCTCAAAATTTTCACGGCTGGGTTCTTTTTTTGTAGTTTAGCCTGTCTAACCGTCAGCGAAGCGGCAGGAACTGTACTAGTTCATTTAATTTGCATCGCGTAATTGGAGTCGACGTTTAATTTGCAGTAATTTATTAATGAAAGCAGCTTGTCGTAACTGAAGCATATAATATTTAATTAGTTTGGGTAAAAAGTTGGAATAAATTTGATATTTGAAAATAACTGTCGAATACAATTATAGACTCTAATTTATAATAGATAAATTTGACAATACGGGCTTCAATTAACTCGTTAATTTTAAGTGTATACGCGAGAATAGCATACGATAATCGTTTGGTTATTGCGTAACATTAACATCTTACGTATCAGAAGTTGTGGTGTTGTTTTTTGTACGTAATTATTGAAGAAATAAAAATCCATACCTTTCTATTAATAACCTAAAAATACTATGTACAATTGTATATATTTTTTTCTTTTACTGCAAAAAGTTAAATTTTATCCAAGAAGTTTTGAAAGTTGTGAAGAAATAATTAAAATTAATTTATTTATGAAATCGGAGTTTGCTCCGAGGCGTGGCTATGGAAAATGTTTTAATTTCTTCGTGAAAGTATTTCGCTTCTGGTGAGATGGAATCAATTTTATAGATAGGCCCGTCAAAAAAAGGAAGAAAAAAATGGAGGCGAGTGAAATGAAGATAAAAAAAGTGGCCAGATATGAAATTTCACGTTGAAGGAGAACGACGTAAGAAGGGGAGAGGTGCCCCCTCTCGATTCCCCCCTGGGAGCACTTTTCTTCCTTTACGAGACTTGTTGAAGGAGGGAAGAAGTGCTTTATAAGGGCCTAAATGGGTTGTAGTGGCTAATAAATGTTCTTTCCATTCTTTGCTCACAGTCCCTTCATCGGGAAAAATTATATATAGCGGGCCTACCTCAATACATAGAGAAACCCGTGTGTATGGGTATCTTTTGTGGGTACAATTTCAGAAAAAAGTTCGCCTAAAATTTCTAGGAAAACCAAAAAATTACTAATTTGTAATATGAGTTTCTTTGGATACTGTAATCTTTTTGGTCAAAGTAATTTATTTTAAAGAAAAATAATTAGTAGTTAATAATTTTTATGCTCTTGAGAGATTTTGTTTGTAGGTGAAATTTTTTACGAAACTGTACAGTCGATTCCAAAAATCTTCTTTTCAAACTCCATTTTTTTTTTAATGTTAAATATAGGTAAGAAGCGTCTAATTTGGCGACCGATTAAACGAGTTTAATTCGGCCTCCGTTAAAGTCTCCTTTTAAAGATTATAAAGAGAGAAAAAGGAGAAGAAAGATTAGGAAGAGAGAGGAAATAAGTGGCTTATGGGTCTACGTAGACAAGAGGAAATGGGGCCTGTATACCAATCTCTCAAGGAGTTCATAACTAATAGACCACGAGATCGTAGCCACCAATCGACCAGGAAAGTACTTCGGGGGGGGGGGAGACTTTAGGCAGAAGACAGGGAGTGCCGGAACTCTCGTTTCTCTTGTCACTGTCCTCCTCAGCTGATTTTTTTCGTGTCTCATCTAGCCTGCGAACAATCCAGCATGCTCTCACACACACACTTATCCCTCTATTCCTCACTACACATGCATGAATCTTACATACTGCACAATCTTTTCAAAATTTGTATATTAAAAAAATGGTACCGTTGAGCCTCGGAGATCTTGATTTCGGTTCTCTCCTTCTTCTTCTATGGAGAGGGCGTTTTTGCGGGCTCTCGCCCTTGGCCCCTCGTTCTTGCATAAAAAATATATATATATATATATATGAGGAGAGAGAGAATGTGTGTGTGTGTGTGTCAGAAGAGAACAATATGAAATTTAACACGGAGAAATTTCAATTATCAAGATATGGAATAACGAGGAACTAAAATCCATGGAATACTGTGCTCCAAATTGACAGGAAATTCCGAGAACCTCTAAAGCAAAGGATTTAGGAGTTATAATGACTGACGACGCGAAATTTGAGAGAGAAAATTAACTGGAAATATACTGAGAACCTTTAAAAGAAAGGATAGGAATATAATGGTTCCTCTGTTGAAAACACTGATCGTACCCAAGTTGGAGTATTGCTCAGTCTTAACATCCCCATATAAAAATAAAGACATTAGTCAACTGGAAGGGTCCAGAGAAGTTTCACAGTGAAGATCAATGATTGCAAAGAACTAAATTACTGGGAAAGGTTACGTGAATTAAATTTATATTCGCTGGAAAGAAGAAGAGAGAGGTACATGAGTGGGCCATGGGGTTTTCGTTGGCCCAATACCTTGGTAAATAGAGCTCTAAATATTTTGTATAAAACCACACGAGTGTAAGAACAAGATCACTAACTTACAATAGGTAAATAAATATTTTGTAAATCTCCTCATATCAGACCAGAAGTAGATCAAAGCATGTTATTCCTCAATTAGAGTGTCTTCATCTCAAAAATTGCCCATTTTCATTGGATTGAAACTCTGGAATGATTTAATGCTGATATAAAAAATACTGTGAATGTAAATTCGTTTAAAACGAAGTTGAAATTTTGATTAATAATGGAATACTAATAAAAATCTACGATTAATATACATTACTATTGTTTATTCGTTTCTCGCGTGTAATCTACAGTAGGAATAAAAGTACATTACTTGTTAATGTTAATAGTATGGGTGCAAAAAGGGAGAGTGCAACTGCAATCTTGCAAGTTCCACCTTCCCCCTTTGTTGCAATACCCCCCTCCCCCACCTTTGTTGCAAAACCCCTTCCCCTAGCCCCACCCCTCACCTCCAAAGGGGTATTCTAACCTAAGAGAGAGAGAGAGAGGAGATAGACCATCCTTCGCCTGGCTCTGCCAGACGCATAATAAAGCTATTGGCTTTGCACTTGGCTTAGAAAGTCCTAATCAGCCAGTTGGCTTAGAAGGCGTAAATGGTTTGTTCAGGTGCATATTATTAGGGTTGAGTTGCCAGATTGCGCTATTTATTTAATTAAAGCATATATTCTTGACAGTTGGCTTAGAAGTCTTAAGCAGCCAGTCGGCTTAGAAGGCGTAATCAGCTATTTGGTGTATATATATATATATATATATATATATATATATATATATATATATATTAATATCGTTTATATATACAACCAAAAGAATTAAATAAAACACCATTACATCATTCTGTTTATTTAGACGAATTATATTATTGGAAATAATTTCATGAAATATATAGAAAATAAATACAAAATCAAATTACTTCATTCTATACACAGTTTAAACGAGGAATATATGCAATAAAAAATAATGATAGTATAAGAAATACGAACGAAGAATATATATACAATCAAAAAATAATAATAGCATAAGAAATACACATTAATCGAGGAATATACATATATAAAAAAATAAAATAAAGGTAATAACAAGAAATACACTGTTTTAAACGATGGAATATAATCATCAAAATAATCGTACAGGAGAAATCTATATACACATTTATATTAAATAATTAAATATATAGAAAATAAATATACTGCAAAACCCTCAAAATACATACATTTTATGTTCTACTGCGCTTAACTGAAACACTAAACTCGCACGTGATTGAGTCTACAGTTACATCATTGTTGCTTTGCACTACGCAGTAAATACGATTTAACATTATTTCACCGCTCAAGTTATGGGGATGACTATACTCGATGTAAAGGGCCTCCATTTCGTTCAATACTATTTTTGTGCCCACTTTACATTCGATTGGTCCGTTATTTTTAAACACGGACAGAATACATTCAGAAGCACGTACAAAGAGGTCATCGTTAGCCACAACATCATTATTAAATACAAGTTTATAAACACTCCTTTCCAATCGATGGTTTATTCTTGCCAATCCAAGTTTTTCAATCGTAAACTCATCATCACAATTCATAGCGGCAGTTGAAATCTTCTAAGTCGTAACGACAGCTGCTCATTATAGAAAGAAATAGTTCTTCAGGGTGAACGGTGTCGGTGAGCTCAGCCCTGTACCGCTCAAGTCCTTTGTACCAAAGTTCATGATATTTCGAAGAGTCTAAACCTTTTAAGTAAGCATCCAGCTCTAGACTATTCTCGCCTTGTTCAGTCCTACACTCGGTAAACCCGTCGAGCAGAGCAGTGTATGCATATTCAAGAATCGTATCAAAATAAAGCATATCCGTAACACTCGCTTTTAATATAGGCTTCAGCTTGCAGAAAACGACGATTTCAAACATTCTGTCGAGGATGAAACGGTTTCGCTTAGGGACAAGAACGTTATTATCAGAAGCATTCTTCCACATCAGTCGTATATCAATACATGGCTGATCGTTATTTATACAAACAATAGCATATGATGGGGTATCACTAATCTGTTCTCTTCTTGTGCCTACACCTGCAGGTATTTTATAACGATCCTCGCTCCACTTCTCAACTACCACGAAGACTATTCATCTCCTCAACGCTTAAATAAACAATATTCCGTTTACGAGAGTTTGTCTACAAGTCGTTTCTAGTACATAGTTAATGGCACCGGTTTTACGCCTGAACACGCGCAATGACTTCGTCACGAACACATCGTACACGGCATTGAGAACGCTGCTCAAAGGAAGCTCCATCGTATTCTATTGTGAGGAGTAAACGTCCAGTCGGTTCAAACTCTAAGATGACTATGAGCCACAGGTGGGCGGATCAACTTGACGGGAGGTGTGGAAGAGTGAGTCACACCATAAGCTGATGAATCGTGTACGGCGTTGTTCCAACATGATTCATGTGAATACTTGTATCCCATTATAATGGGTAGGTGTTTTGAGAAATTTTCCATCTGCGATACATGAAGCAATACCGGTTTCAATGTTTTATCATTCCCACTCCCCAGAATGCGCATCAGACATTTTCGTTCAGGGGGATTTTCACGAACTAAACATTTTATTCACCCCGGCGCACTATTTGAGAGAAACATATGCCCATATTTTTCCTTTTTGCTTAGCAGAAAATACTCGTCTCTAAATTCTATTAAAAACTCACGCAGGCCTTTAGCCACAACCTCACTACAGGTCCGGTGCTAGTGTCTCCGAGCAACTGATACCATGAGCAAACCAACCTCGTCATGGTATATATTAATGTAGTAGTAAAAATACTTCAGATTCTCCATTATGACAAGATTTACATTCTCAGCCGCAGGGTACGAGTACGCGGTATGATGCAACATGACATAATACCGCTTGTCCTACCACTCATCAACAAGACTCACTAACCATAATCGTTGCTTCTCTTCTGCACGTGTTGTTTCTTCCACTTCTCGGTATATGTAGGCTTTTATAAAGTTTAGTCCAACATATTTCAATACATCGCTTGTACTACGAAATCTTGTAATGCTCTCGTCAGAATAGCCGTAAAGTATTTGTACCTCTTGTTCCTCATACTTCGCACGGTTCAATGTAGCCTTAAAAGTATCAAAGGAGAGTGGGATAGGGAGTCTGAGTATCCACCACATCTTCACACTTTGCCGAATACCACTTCATAAACGTCGAACACGCAATATTAAAGGTAGTCATTACCATTTTTCGTCTACGTGAGATTTCTTCAAATGTACGTTTGAGTTCCAGGGCTTGCAGCGGTCAACTGAGCGCGCAGGGTAGAGATATGCCCAGGTAGTAGCAGGAGTCACGTGATCATTGATCGATTATACACGGGGCGGAGCTTAGCACTTTCTCCTGTACACACACACACACACACACACACAAAATAGAAAGTGAAACGCTAATTGAAACACGATTTATTTAATAAACATATCGAATTATTCAAGGTATATATTTACAAATACGTGTAATAAATAAAATAAACATATCGTTAACATATATATATATATATATATATATATATATATATATATATATTATATATAACAGTCAAGGATTATGGTATCCAAAGGGTACGGTATCATAGGTACCAGGCACCTGGTAACGTTTCCTATAGGTATTACGGCATACCTTCGTACCCCTAAGTTCCTTCACGCCACCCAGCTTCTGCGCCCGAAAATTGTGGGTCCCCACAGTCAGTTGGGGTGGCTGGTCGCCCTCATCTTCCAAACACAGTAGATCCTTCAACGAGTCAAAGTTAACGAGCGTTATACCCTTAGTCTTCACAATATATTTCATATTCTCCCCCACCCTCACCCGTACCCCATAAGTTTTTGGACCTGTTGAGACAAAAGAGTCAGCGTATGCGGTCTCCATAGTCATCCTTGATCTCATCAGTCAGCTTTCTGAGGAATTCACCACTAGGCGGCATATATTCACCCTCCCTCGCTGTGAATATCACACTATCTGTATCGGCGTATCAGAACCCTCCGACCAAGAGAATGCAATAGACCCGAAAGTTTGATGCGTGCGTATGCCGTTGTGAAGCTGGCTACAGGTATGTTTTTAACACGATGTGTCTGTGGCCAATTCGGTAATGTTGTATTTTATTATGTACATATTACCTACATTCACGATCTCCATGGCCTCTTTTGTCGGGACCGTTGGCATAATCCCAGACTTCACTATAACTTTGGGCCAAATGAACGTTCCCCTTGCCTGTATTCTGTGCAAATTTTCCACAAAGACTGTTTAGACACAACTTTGCACTAAAGCGAAAGCGCTTGCCTGGGTTCTTTACAATTTGGGAACGGTCAAGCTGTATCCCTTGACGGTCACGGTAACGCTGAATATAAGCCGATTTTTCATCTTCGGTATCAACCCCTCGCAGATACCCTGATGCCTCTACCTTATCCTTCAAAAAAGTGTTTATATATGGCGTGAAAAGGTTGGGTAGCTTCTGAAACCTTCACAACTCATATATCTTCAATATTCTGTAGCCATGGCGAAAGGCTAGGTCCAGCTCAGGGCTTGCAAAGGTGGGCAGGACCGAGTTCCAAAAGGACCGAACTCCAGGAACTCGGTCCTTTTTAAGGACCGTGAGCGGGAAAGTCGGTCCTTTTCTCGAGGACCGAAATGAGGAGCGACGGTCCATTTTTAAGCAATTCCGGACGGTCTTTTTTAGTGATTTTAGTGTGTTTAGTGATTATTTGAAGTTCTAAAGAAGATGGATCGTTTCCTTCAGAAGACTCAGAAAGAGACTGAGACTGAACTGAAACTTGTTTCAACACCTGGAGGAGACGAAGAATCTACTGATGTTAGTGCTTCAACTTCAAGTCAAGCAACTGGAGTTTAACACGCCTATCCCATCCAGTGCCGCCGTGGAGAGGCTCTTCTCTTTGGGGAAGGACGTCCTCAAGCCGAAAAGGTCAGGGCTCAGTGACAGCCATTTTGAAATGCTAGTCTTCTTGAAGGGAAACTCAAGCATTTAACTTAATAACTTTTTTTCATCATTTATGTATTGTATTAATTATAATTTACGTTAATAAAATTAAAGATTTCCGGTGTCTTTAATTTCATTTTTCATTTTAATCAAATTTTTCACTTATATTATATATAAGGACCGAGGACCGAGTCGTTCCTAGGTCCTATCTTTAGAAAGGACCGTGACCGGGACCGTCGGTCCAGTTTGAGGCAAGGACTGGGACCGGGACCGTCGGTCCTTTTTGAGGCCCGGGTGCCCACCTTTGAGGGATTGTATATACACCTCTGATCTTACGCTGATTGTGTATGATTACAATCACCGTTGTTCTCCTCTGCCCACTTCACGCACAGGCGAAACATGAGCTTGTGGTCTATAACGACGGGTAAGATCGGTATCCAAAAATCGCGAGGAGGAAGCACATCTACGAAAGAAAGACCGAAATAGTACTTGTTCAAATTTGTTGAGAACACCTCGATGGTGGGCAGGTCAGGTCCCACCAGTTTTTCAGGTGCACCTACGGGGTACAGATTGTTCTTCATCACGTAGGGGTATAAAGAACAGAATTTATAGTAATGGAGTTTCACGCCCCCCCCCCTGTAGGCGGAAAGTATAGCTTGAAGGGATTTGTACGCCCTCCGAACCAGCTATCACCGCACTTGAGAGGATCTAGCACCATTGAACGCTTGATCATGTTTATTTCTTCACGGTACTGTCCACCTGTTTCCATCCGTGCATCATACTCATGCTCCCACAAGACCTTGTGAGTGAACTGGGCGCCTATAAGCTGATCGCCGGTGTGGGCCCATGCAAGACTGTCGGCAGGAGATCTACCGTGGATATCTCCCACGATCCCGCACTCAGGACGGGTGCATCCGTGCCACCAGCAACCGTTAAAGGAGTACACAGTCCTCTTACCAGTGGCACGGTTTTCGCTTAGACCATCAACCCCAAAAACACGACCATTAACCTTAATGGGTACTTCCCCCGTGTTACGGGCATGTTTTATGTATACACCTGTCTGCCGCTGTATGTGTATGAGCCAGTAAATAGTATTGTGCCCATAACTGCGGGGATTGTTTCTGTGAATGACGGCTAAGGTGTCTTTAGGCATGAAATTGTTCTTGAACACCGTAATGAGGCGATCGTGGTTGCGACTTGCAACGGATCGCATTTCAAACGGTCTATGTACAATGTACATCCTTCTAAAGGCCTCGAAACATACTCTAAGCACGCGCACATCATTCACGCAATAACGCTCACATTCATCAGCTCTATTGTAAGGATTAGATTCATTAAAACTGTTGTAGTAGCGGTCAAAATCTTCACGTTCACCTGTACTCATACATTCATAGTTAAAGTAATGTTTGGGTGGAGGTAATCCTACGTAATTTAAAGTTTCGCTAGTGAGGAATGTGTAAGGGAAATATCCTTTTGAAACTTTGGCGGCTACGCTCATGACCTTGAATAACTTTGCTAATTTACAAGGTGTAAATAATGAAGTGTCTTTAAACTGTACATTACCTCTTATTTGCATCGGTATAAGTTTGTTTCCTCTCTTCAAGGGATCACCTGTAAATATCTCGGATGACTCGTGCTCAAGCAGCTCATTATAAAGGAACTGTATGTCAAATTTTGCCCCGTTATGGGCAAGAATATACAGTCATTTTTTTTAACTTGTCCGCTAACTTGACAAAATAGGACACAAAGAGTTTCACGGGACTGTCGTGTGCAATTGTTTTAAAAACGTTTGTCCACTTGCACACTCATCACACTCGACGTCCATGCACTCATCACAGATAGTCTGGCTTACAAGTAAATGTGGGATAACCTCTTTGGTTTCAGCAATCTTATATGTTTCTATATCGTAGTACACAGTTATACAAGGTCTATTTTTAGGCTTGGCGTCTTTCATATAATATACATGCTTTACTCCAATCGCCTTATATTTCTCATGGCATGTAGAACAGTGAATTTCATCACATTTATGCTTGAAATTCCCCGACTTATCCATCATATGAAACATACCACATTCACAGAATCTCATTTTCTTGCATATGCCAATTGACTTATGGAGCTCAAAACAGTTATTATTCAAAAATGTGCGTCTGCATACATCACAGTCCCTCTTCTCAGCTTCAACCACACAGCTTTCACATTTGGAACTTTTACACAGCGCACATACCATGTGGCAATCCTTACAATGTTTCACTATATCATCTGCAAACTCGAGACACCCCTTACACAAATGATGATGCCTTCCATATTTTTGACTTTTATCATAACTCGCGTAAAGAGCCCTCATATTGCGGATGGGGAGATACGTTGAACCTGACAATCCTAAAATAAGTAAGGGTCTTGTACGATCTTTCACACTGCTTTTAAAAACATACACAGTCCTGCGATGATCATCCATTCCAAATACCTTTCCAACTACCTTACCTTACAAAGGTTCCGCGCGATGATTCTTCATTTCGCGAAGGTCAAGCTTGTCGCCCCTCCTCTCGAGTTGTCCTGGTGAAGTAGTGAGTTGGTTTCTTATGCTCTCCACCTCACATAGCCAGGTACACAAGGCTCATCGAGGATTGTTTTGAGCCAGGCGTCTAATCTTCTTTTGAAGATGTCCACTGCAACTCTCTTCGTATTTCTTAGGTCTTTGGGCAGCTGATTAAACAGTTTTGGTCCTCTCACAACAAAACTATTTTCTTTCAGGGTTAAGGATGTTCCCTGTCTTGCCTTTAATTTGGGAACACGACACAGTCTTCCTTTTCTACTTTCCACCGTTGTTTGGGGAGTTACAGGGTTCAGAGTAAGATTAGGGACTAGTTTTTCCATTATTTTCCAAGTGTAAATAATGGTGTATCTCTCTCTTCTCCTTTCCAGTGAATATAGGTCTAGTTCGCGTAACCTTTCCCAGTAATTTAGTTCTTTGCACCCATTGATCTTGGCTGTGAAGCTTCTCTGAATCCCTTTCAGCTGTCTAATGTCTTTTTTTTATATGGAGATGTTAGGACCGAGCAGTATTCCAATTTGGGTATGATCAGGGTTTCCAGTAGAGGAATCATTATATTCCTATCCCTTCGTTTAAAGGCTATCAATATCTGCCCAGTTATTCTCTCTGCTCTGTTTATTGCTATTTTATTTTGTGTTTCAAATTTCGCACCATCAGTCATTACAGCTCCTAAATCTTTTGCTCTAGAATTTCTATGAATTTCCTGTCCATTTGGGGTATAATATTCCATGGATTTTAGGTCTTCTCTTTTTCCGTATCGTAACGGCTGAAATTTCTCAGTGTTAAACTTCATATTATTGTCTTCCGTCCACTTGTAGATTCTGTTCATGTCGGTTTGTAGAGATCCTATGTCTTCTGGGTTTCTTATTTTTCTACTGATTTTTGTGTCATCGGCAAAGGATGTTACTGTGCTGTCTCTGGTAACTTCCTCATCTATGTCAGTTAGCATGATTATGAAGAGTAGTGGAGCTAATACTGTTCCTTGTGGTATTGAGCTGAAGACCTCTGATTCTGATGAAGATACTCCTTGTACTGTAACGATTTGCCGCCGCTCACTAAGGAAATTATATATCCATTTCCCTACTTTTCCTGTTATTCCCATATATTTCAGTTTATGTATTATGATTCCATGGTCACACTTGTCGAACGCTTTGGCAAAGTCTGTGTATAGTACATCATAGTTGTCATTACTTTCAAGTGCATCAATAATGTTGTTGTAGTGTTCCATTAGCTGTGAAAGGCATGATCTGCCTGACCGAAACCCATGTTGGTTATCATTGATTTCGAGTTTCCAAAAAGTTATAGATTTTCTGTGTAACTATTCTTTCAAATATTTTAGTGAAATGAGATGTAAGTGACACTGGCCTATAGTTTTGGCCTCGGATCGATCTCGTCCTTCATATATCAGGACTATGTTCGCGCTCTTCAGGATGCCCGTTATTTCTCCCATGTATAGTGATCGTCTCCATATCCAATACAGGGGCTCAGCGATTGCATTCTTGCAGTTTTTGATCAGTGTGGCATTCCATTTATCCGGTCCTGCCGCTGAATGTGTTTTTAGTTTCCCTATGGTTTGTGTAATATCATCCTTCGTAAAGTCTAAGTCCGTTATGCTTTCCCCTTGTAGTTCTTCTTCAAAGAACGCGTTTCTATCGCATATCAGTTTGTCAGTGTTTGGGATACTGAAAGATGATTCGTACTAAGCTCTTAATATTTCAGATACTTCTGTTAGATCATCAGATAAAGCACTGTTCTCATTTTTTAAAGGTCCGATAGTCGCATGGTTTTTTTACTTTCTTTTTGCGAAATTCTAGAAGTACTTTGAGTTAACCTTTATCGCTTCCATAGCGTCGTCGTCTTCTTTTTCTGTATGCTTCTCAATTATTTCCTGTATGACGTCATCGATACTTTGCAGTTGATCATTTAATATTTTTCTGATGTTATCTTTACAGTTACTTAATTTTGCAGTCACTCTTTTTCTCTTTCGGAACAATGACCTCTTTTGTCTCTCGAACCTGCTTCTCTTTTCTCTTTGTTGTATTTTTCCAACGTTTTTCCACAATTTCTAACGTCTTCTCCTCTAAAGTCATTAGCATCTCCGTTGTCTTGGCCTCGAAAATGGTTTTCCAATCTATTACTTCCATGCTGGATGTAACATCTTCCCGGTTTATAGCTTTGGAGTGAAAATTTAAAATTTCGAATTTGCTTCTTTCTGTTGTTCGTGTTCTTTCCTTTCCTGTTGCCTTTATATTAGTTGTTATTTCAATAATGTTGTGGTCCGATATCATAGTTGGGGATATTTCTACCTTATCAATTAGATTACTGTTTGTGAATACCAAATCTAGGCATTTGTTTTTTCTTGTGTTTTCTGTTATTTCTTGCGTTAACATAAATTCATCAGCTAGATCTAATAGCACTTTTACCTGCTCCTGGTCTTCTCTTGTGCCCCCCTTGTCCTGATGTATACATATATGTTTTCCTATCCTTTTATATTTCATGAATGAGAAATTAAAATCACCAGAGAAAAATATTTGGGGTTGGAGAGTGTAGATCTTTTACCCAGTTTCTTACCTCTGTAATGAAATCTGAAAATTTTGAGGTTGGCGTGTTTGTTTACAGTTAGTACCACATTTAAT
The DNA here is from genome assembly GCA_023014485.1 of Bathynomus jamesi. NCBI lineage: Eukaryota > Metazoa > Arthropoda > Malacostraca > Isopoda > Cirolanidae > Bathynomus > Bathynomus jamesi. The sequence goes on along the minus strand of JAJOZX010001374.1, from coordinate 266,475 downwards.
TTTTCAACTTTTGCTGCTACACATTCTACGTAGCTGTTTGAGGTACTTATTGCCATTTCTGCCATATGCCTTTCGTGTGTGTAAATAGCCCATCCTCCTTTACGTCTCACTGTTCTGTCGGCTCGGAGGATGTTATAGTTGTCAATTTGTACTTCTTTTTTGTCAACACAGGGATCACAATTTTCACAGTTCGCCTGGCAGTCCTTTAGATGAGTTTCCATGAGGCATGCAAAGTCTGCTCCCGTTTCTTGCATGAGTCCTTTCAGGTATAAAACTTTGTCTGGGGAATGGTTTGATTTAAGGCCCTGAATGTTGGCTAGGATTATTTTTATTTTTTCCCTATCGTTTTTTACATGTTTTTCCGATTCGTTTTCCAGTGATGGTGCCGGTTTTGTTCCCTTGTGATCCTCCGAGAATTTTCCTCTCTTTATCTGTTTCGATACCCGTTGTCCCAATATCGCATGTAATGTCTTTCTGTATGCCTTCTGTACGGCTCTCGGATCCCTTTATTTGTCACTTGGCTTTGTATTTGTTGGATGGTATACAATAGTTGAATTGTGTGGACTACATCTAAAAAATTGGTAGCCTTCTTTGTTGCTGGTTTCGTCTGCTCACCTGTCGGTAAGAATTTAGCCATTTCATCTCTATTTCATTTATATTCTATTATTTTTTTAAGAAAGACTAGTAGGACTCTCCATTTTATCTATTGAAACCAAACTGGCTTATAATCTCAATCTGGAAGATATTGTTAAAGATTTTGCAGCAAAAAAAGTAAGAAAAGTAGATTTTTAACTGTTTCGATAGATATTTTATATTGCATTAGTAAAAAATAAAATTATAATAAAGTTTCTTTTTATTTACTTCTCTACAAGGGGCGGCATTTTATTTTTTGCCTGAGGGCGGGAGATCTAGGAACGGGCCTGCCTTTGAGGGTGGTGGTAATGGCATTTTTGTCCGTATTTGCACGTCCCATATCTTGCATAGGTGTTGCAGAGAGTAAGATGGTGGAACTTGCACTTTTTTTCAAATTTCCAATATCCTCTTGTGTAATGTGTGTTACATAATGTGGGCTGTACATAGATGCATTGCCCATCCCGATATCTACAGTACCCTTTTGCGTAGTATTTACAGACGGTATTTTCTACGCTTCTATTTCTTATCTGATTATTTTCTGTTTTTAATTTTGATATTATAATTATTTTTCTTCAGCTGTTTATTTCCTACGTTTTTAGTTTTTATCTTTTTAGCATTTTGCTCGTTGGCCAGTTTTACTACATCGCAACTTTTACTTATCTCTTTTCTTTCTTTTATGTCTTCATTCCGTATTATATTGTTATTCGTCATTTGCTCTTCTCTCTCATCCACCCGCATTTTTATTGGGACATTTCGGGACTCGTGTTTCCCCATTATTCCCTCCTTTTCTGTAACATTCGAATTCGTTTTCTCCATTTCTTTAAATATCGCAAAGGAGTTTACAGTCTGTGTACATGCGTCACACAGAAATTTGACTCCCGCGATCTGTTTGGTGTTCGAGACGAGGGATATTTTCCCAGCATCCCAATTCACGCAGATAAAGTCGTGCAGTTTTTGACAGAAATCACATCTTATTGCTTCATTTTCAGTTGTTTCCAGATTACACAAATTGCAGATTAAGTGAGAATTCATTAATTATCGTAAAAAGAAATATACACAATTTTTTTTCCTTTCTTTTTCTTTTCTTTCCTTTCGATGGTCACGAGGGTTTTCTAACATTTGCGTTTTGACCTTTTTCCTGCCTTGTTTCAAAAGTTTCTCGAATGCCAACCGTATTACGTTAAACTGGTGATAATTTATGTAAACTGTATTGCACTTTCTTAATTTTAATGAATTTCACTTTATAATTTATATGCACGGATTCACTGATACTTTATACACTTTCGGGTGTAAACAGAATAAACCGCTGAGTAGTTTATTCCCTTATTATTTGGATGTTAATACAGAGAGAGACACAGCACGAACATTCTCCACAAGGTACAAGCAAACTATATACATACATATATGATCATTCATTCATTTCACTTGTTTAATTGTGAAATTCATCCCATATACATATACAGGGTGTTTATAAAGTCCCTATCTATTTCAGTGAAAACGTAGCAAAAAGGGTAAAATTCAACAACAATATAATAGAAGGCATACATTTAATGAATACTTTAGCATATGATTCTACATGAGCACCATCAGTATCTCTACAGAGTTCGAATCTGTCAGCAGCATTGCGGAACACATTTTGGAGCCATACGTAGCTGTTGGCTAGGTATAGGGACTTACTAGAGCGACTAAAGGAAAAAACTAATAAGATTGTTTTGACAGGTATACTTCCTCGAATTATCCAACGTAACTAGTTCTACAGCAAGCCGACCTATATTAACAATAACCTAAAGTCACTTTGTCAACAGGAAGGAGTGCATTTTGCGAAGTTTTGGAGCAGTTTCTACGGCAGGAGGGACTTGTTCCTCGGAGATGGACTTCACCTTAATGACGATGGAGCTGCGCGTTTAGGAAGACTATTTCATAATACTGTTTCTTCTTTTCAGGCTGCCGTAACTCGAACGGTCCCTGCGTAATTTCCTTAAAATTCCTTTGCGTGCGCGAAGGTATCACGGTTACAAACAATTTAAAGGTTTTATCTTTAAATGCCCCTAGCCTACGAAATAAAATAAACGAATTTTTTTCTTTAATTGCTTGTAAAGACTGATTTAATTGCGATAAATGAATCGTGGCTTAGCACTGAAACACGTGACTTTGTAGGGGAGTATCAAATTAGATGTTATAGACTTTTGTTAAAACAGAATAGGTAGGCGAGGAGGCGGTGTTATGTTGTATATCAAATATGATATTCCGAACGTTATAGAAGTAAAGCACAAATATATATATATATATATATATATATATATATATATATATATATATATATATATATATATATGAAAAAAATGAAATGCACAGAAGAGGGAGGAGGTGTTTGCATGTAAATACAGAAAGTGTCTAAAATTACTTCCTGGTTCCACGATAAAATGTTAACGTTTTTGTGTCTTCGTTTAAATATGCGTATAATTACTTTTTAAAGAAAATATATTTCTATGTACAATGTTTAAGGTTCATAATAAGTCAAAGTTGATGTTTCATGGGAGCAAAAAGTTTGGGAGCGAGGCTCCCGAGATCCGAAATTTGGAGTGTGTTGCACATAGACGACAGAGGAATAGTTCTCTCTCTCTCTCTCTCTCCTGAATATTTACAACGAAAAAACTCATACTGTACTAAATACAGTGTTTAAAATATGCACCTAAAATTAACAATATACAGGGTGGCGCAAAAGTCGTGCATCATAGGAATTTTCAGTGTTGATTATAATATATTATTTTTTCTTTTAGGTAGGGAATGGCTGCGAAATTAACAGTAGACGAGAGGGTGATCTTTGTTTTATTGTATGGAATGCCAGGGACAACAAATCAATGAATCGGTACAGAATTTAAATTCTGTACAGATTCATCGATTTGTAGTACCTAGTATTCTAAATTTCGTAATCATCCCCTACCTAAAAGAAAAAAATAATATATTTTAATCAACACTGGAAATTCCTATGATGCGCGACATTTGCGCCACCCTGTATATATATATATACTGTATATACACTGTGTGTGTGTGTGTGTGTGTGTACACACCCAGCTGTTCATCCTTTCATACAATAAAATTGGTTGGCAAATAAATGGGTGCCCTGGGTAACCTAGTGGTTAAGACGCTGGTCGATTGTGAGGTCGTGAGATCGCGTCCGGGCGAGGACTTTATAATTTTTGATCACCCGTGGTTGGTCGTGGTTCGGATTCCACGTTAAGCTGTTGGGCTAAGGTGGAGCAACAAGCTTTTCTTTCCCCAGAATGAACAATTTTGGTGGAAATAAAACAAAGGTTATATATATATATATATATATAATATATATATATATATGTGTGGTGTGTGTGTGTGTGTCTTAGTCAGCATTTGGTCCTCTTCAGTAAATACCCATGTGCCCTTGGTATGCGAGCTTCGAAGTTTTACGGTATATTTGAAAACGGGGACCTTTCCCTTTGTATTATTATGCTGTGAAGTTGGGGAGGAATCCATTCCCCAGCACCTTCCCACGGTGGGGTGGGAGGAGTAATGAGGAGGAACCAGTTTTTCTTTGAGAGACTCCTCCCTGATAGTGAAAGTATATATATATATATATATATATATATATATATATATATATATATATATATATATATATATATGTTAAACACCCCCGCAAGGGGGTTCTAAGCTCGTGCTCTTGAGTGCTCTTTGTGCTCGTTTGTACGTGCTTGTTCCTGGAGGTTTCACGTGCGCCCTCCCGGCCCTAGCACCCAAGGATGATGGGGCTCGACCCTGCAGTCCTTGTCATCCTTGGTCTTTTTCCACTTCGACTGTCCCCTCCACCCTTTCTTTTTCCTCTGTCTTTCCTCTCACTTTTTCTTTGTTTTTCCGCCGAGATATGCCCTTTTAAATAGAGGCGAATCGGTTCTTCCCGAACTTAAAAAAAAAAAAAAAAAAAAAAAAAAATATGTTAAACACGGACCGTGCATGGAACAAGGAACTCTTCTGGGAAATTACATCCACTATAGTTCAAATAAGTAATGATAAATGACAAATACTATAGTTTTTTCTTTTTCATGATGGAGAGCCCAACGTGGGCACCGGGTTACTCGCAAAGAGGCCCCAAAATATATCATAGCTTCCCTCACCAACTATCTGCAAAGCAGATAGGATCCAGCTTTGGGACAGGATCTAGGATTTACAGTTTACACTTAGCCTACTACATTCAGAACGTCAATATACGCAAGAAACTCGTTGCATTCACGTCGGATTGAATACATCAAAGAAAAAGGGGTAATTATTGTATTTTTAGCCAAAAAACAAAACTTAAACTTCAACCGTGACATTGAGCGTCCACTTTTCAAGGCACATAACACGTCCGTTTAATATACAACTCAGAATGGTCCCCTGAGAAGCTTATAAGTTATATGTTAAACACAGACCGTGCATGGAACAAGGAACTCTTCTGGGAAATTACATCCACTATAGTTCGAATAAGTAATGGTAAATGACAAATAGTATAGTTTTTTCTTTTTCACGATGGAAAGCCCAACGTGGCAAAGAGGTTTGTGTTTAACATATAAGTTTCTCAGGGGACCATTCTGAGTTGTTGTGTGTGTGTGTGTATATATACAGGGTGGGCCGTAAGTTTCCATACATAGGAAAATTTAAATACGTGCGTCGGTATTTGGATCAGCAGTTTCCGGATGCTTGGATTGGTCGGCGTGGTCCTGTGGAGTGGCCTCCCAGATCCCCAGATCTCACCCCCCTTGATTTCTATCTTTGGGGGCACTTGAAGGCCATGGTGTATCAGGAAAAGATACGAGACATAAATCATCTAAAGGAACGTATCACCAACGCCATTACAAGCATAACGTCAACTGTGCTAATGCGTGTTCATCAACAGTGGGGAACACGTATTGAAATGTGTTTTCAAAACAATGGCAACCATGTAGAGCATATTATATAAATAAAAATGGTTGTCCATAAAAAAATGTTTATTTTTCCTATGTATGGAAACTTACGGCCCACCCTGTATATATTATTTATTTATTTATTTATTTATTATAGTGTCTGTATGTGACAGGTGATCCTCTTTATGTTACAGAGTCGCGATCTCATTTGATTTGAATGTCCTTAATATGAATCTTTATTGATATGAATCTTGGCGTCATACTTGACGAATGACCAGGAACGATAATTCAATTACAGAATATATGTTCACACCTGCACGCACATACATATATTTGGGCGTCATGCATACACGTGTGTAAATGTGTATGTACTGTACGTAAAAGTCACATTTGGCACATAAACACACCAAGGGGTGACTATAAATGTGACGTCATTCATCATCGATACAAGATGATATATATATATATATATATATATATATATATATACACACAGGGTGGCCCATAAATTTCAATCGGTTATAATTAAAGCGAAAATCAATTACTAATATTGCGAATATTTGTCGAGATGGTTATATTTTGCACTTTGAATAAATAATTAATCAATAAATATTTCTAAACTTACTGCGCCTCAGTGGTGTAGTGGTTAGCATCGCTGACTACGAATCCATTGGCCCCGGGATCGAGACTCGGTGACGGCAGGCGGCGCGCAGCAAAACCCAACTGTTCATCCTTCCACACAATAAAGAAATTGGTTGGTTGATAAATGGGTACCCTGGGTAGCCTAGTGGTTAAGACGCTGGGCTGCTGGTGTGGCGTGGTTCGGATTCTACGTTAAACTGTAGGTCTAAGGTGGAGTGACAAGCTTGACCTTCATCAGAATGAACAATTCGGGCGGAAGCAAAACCAAAGTTATTATAAACTTTTTACTCTGGTTGATTTTTTGTATTTTCTCCTTAATTATAGCCGATTGGGACTTATGGGTCACCATATATATATATATATATAATGAAAATAACCACGAAGGAAAAAGGAAACAGAATGGTGCTCAAGCGCTTTCGTCTAATGACATCCTCAGTGTTCCTGAGGATGTCATTAGACGAAAGCGCTTGAGCACCATTCTGTTTCCTTTTTCTTTCGTGGTTATTTTCATCATAAATATTATTCACGTGTTACTTTCGTGAAATAATTTTCATATATATATATATATATATATATATATATATATATATATATATATATATATATATATATATATATATATTATGTGTGTATGTGTTACAAAGTTGAAGAGCCCATTCTTTGAAACGTTCTTCAGCGGTGCCATCGAAACTAACGTTACTGTCATATCTCTATTAATTGTTCATGTTATATTTAGAACACGAAGAAAAACCTGAAGTTAAATCAACTAAGTATTTGCACACTATACTACTGTACATAGTTAATCCACTTATACGGTTAGTCCAACTGTATTATAGTTGCACTAACAATGTTTATTGTTTTAAACTGAGAAAGTTAATGCAGCCACGGAAGAGTTGGTATCGTGTGATAATAGAGTTAACTGAAGATTTTTCTCCCTAAGTTTAGATGAATGAAGAAATTAATCAAAATGAAGAGACATACAAGAGAATAAATGTATAAACAAAAATGTATTAGTGCTCGTACGTGTTAATAATACTTGTAAAACAAAAAGGTTTCCTTCTAAATGAAGTGAATTCAAATACAGTAGTTGAAAATTTTGGAATCTCATTCGCTGCTTGGAATTCAAACTGAACACTTATTTATTCTTGCTTCGTAATTCTTAAATAAGTGTGATCTGAATGGTGTTTCGACACTCCCCTTTTGAGTGTTGGTCGTTAGTTCCTTATTGATACATTCATTGTTTTCAGTCGGTTCTTCGCATACTAATGATGGAATATTTTAACTTCAGCTGATAGGGCCTCGACGCTCGGCAAATCCTTATTTCATTGGTGATTTACTTTGGGGGGCCAAGGGCGAATGCCCGCAAAAACGCCCCCCTCCCTCATAGAGGAAGAAGGGAGCCAAAATCATGGTTCAAGGTTTTCGAGATGTTTGGACACGCTGCGATTGAAATATTAGAGGTCATAGACAGGGCGAAAGATGGATTGAGGAAGATTGTTCCAGAGTTGATCGGTTGAGTGGATGAAAGATTGAAAATACCGATTAACCCTTGCGTTCGAGATTTGGGCAGAAAAGGAAGGAGAATGTGTTGAAAGTCGGGTACTGCGTACTCTCCTTAAAGGAGAAGGCACGCAGTTAAAGAGTTCAGAAGAGCTGTGTCCATTATAACAGTGATAGTAAAGAAAGAGTGAGGTAACATTGCGGCGAAGAGAGAAGGATTGAAGACAGTAAGAGGCGGGGAATTGATGAGACGAAAAGCCTTTGATTCTACCATTTATATAATAAATGATGCAAACCTACAGCGTAAATGAAAAGCTATTCCAAGGCTTTTCATGTATTTTTCAGTAGACGTCGCTGGGGAATGGTTCCTGACGAGTTGTACGCAAAATACACGAAAGATCTTGGAATCGCTTTACATTTCCTCTGTGGTTTTGCATCAATATCGACCCCTCTGCAGCATCCAGCCTCATAAGCGAGATTTGGTGGAGGAGGGAACTGGTTTTTGCTCTCCTCCTTCCCTCGTAGCCAGCCACGCATGGCTGGTCAGGGACTTTACACAAGAACCTGCCCAGCTGGTTTTTTTAAATTATTCATGTTGGTGTGCCGAAGGTTCTTCAGTTCTCTGGGCAGAGTATTAAAGAACTTCGGGCTTCGTTTCCTCAGAGTATTTCCCATCCTAGTTTTCATGGCTCCCTGTCCCACCGCAACTGGGACAGTAGAGAATACAGAATCTGCCTCTTCTCTCATCCCAGTGTGTTTCTATTACATTTCTAAGGTTAGAGACACATACACACACACACACACACACACACTATATATATATATATATATATATATATATATATATATATATACAGGGTGTCCCAGGAGGAAATGTCAAGAATGCACCATTTGACTCTTTGGGTATTTCTAAGTACAAAGTATTATATCGAGATGGGTCTGATTCCCAACCGTTACCGACATACAGGCCTCTACATTTGGGTAATTAAAACATAATAAAAAGGCGATCTTAGATACTACTTAATGACACTTGTGGTTTACAAAAAGTACAAACATACAATACACTATTGCACTTATTGCAGAATGGTTTCAAAGTGACCCCCTCCTTCTTCAATGCACGCGGCGAGCCTCCGATCCATCAAGTCTTGCCAAGGAAAACGCGGAAGTTCATTTCTGAGGTTTATGATCGGCTTTTTATTATGTTTTAGTTACCCAAATGTAAAGGCCTGTATCTCGGTAACAGTTGGGAATCAGGTACATGTCGATATAATACTTTCTACTTAGAAATACCCAAAGAGTCAAATGGTGCATTCTTGACATTTCCTCCTGGGACACCCTGTATATATATTAATGATTAATGCGCCTTGGTGGTGGTGGTGGTGTAGTGGTTAGCGTCGCTGACTACGAATCCATCGGCCCCGGGATTGAGACCCGGTGACGGCAGGCGGTGCACAGCAAAACCCAGCTGTTTATCCTTCCACACAATAAAGAAATTGGTTGGTAGATAAATGGGTACCCTGGATAGCCTAGTGGTTAAGACGCGTTGTTTTGCGATTGTTCCACGAATGAATAGTTCAACCCTCCCCCATCTACATACAACTTGGTGTAGCAAAATACCTACCTCGTACACTCAAAATGTAGTTATTATCAATGCGTGTAATTGTGTTATGTGCCTCTCGTACACAATAGTCACAAAGTTTAAACACGTTATCTCAAAATGGGTTTGGCGAATTCGTCCGTCGTACTCGTGACGCTTGTGTATATATATATATATATATATATATATATATGAAAATTATTTCATGAAAGTAACACGTGAATAATATTTATAATGAAAATAACCACGAAGGAAAAAGGAAACAGAATGGTGCTCAAGCGCTTTCGTCTAATGCAGAGCTTTCCAAACTGTGTGTCGCGACACATTAGTGTTTTTTGTATTTTGAAAATTTTGATTTTTCTATCAACAAAATCGGCTACAAGATAAACCACCTACTGAAAAATTATCTGATATTTGATATTTGATAACAAAAATTAATTAATGTGTCGTGAAAATTTTTATGCTTAAATAGTGTGTCGCCAACGTGAAAAGTTTGGAAAGCTCTCGTCTAATGTGTTCCTGAGGATATCATTAGACGAAAGAGCTTGAGCACCATTTTGTGTTTCCTTTTTCCTTCGTGGTTATTTTCATCATATATATATATATATATATATATAGTTAGTTAGTTAGTTAGTTAGTTAGTTAGTTAGTTAAACAAATTAAAAAAAATCTTTTCTATATTTAACTGTAAAAATTTAATTATTTAATTATTTTGTTGCATTTGTCAGTTAGGAATAAACTAATAGCACGAATTTAGGGGAACAGATGGTGTATCAAAGCAATTAAGTTTAATTAACATTTTGAAACTTTGTTTTATCGCAAAAGACAAAGGTCAGATAAAAAAGAAAAGGTTTTCAATCATTCAAATCCAAAAAATAGAAAATATCAGATGTAAATTTTTCTAAACTGAAATAACTTAGAGACACACGTTGGTAGAGAGTTAAATAGGGTTAATATATATATATATATGTATATATATATATATATATATATATATATATATATCTAATATTATATATATATATATATACAGGATGTTTCAGGTCGACCCTAGAAATATCTAAAAGAAACACATCATATTAGTTATGGAATTACTATGACAAACTTCAAATACCAAATACAAACTACAAATTCCGGAATTTGTAGTTTGTATTTGATATTTGAAGTTTGTCATAGTAATTCCGTAACTAATATGAAGTGGTTCTTTTCCATATTTGTATGGTCGATCTGAACCACGCTGTATATATGGACTAAGAACATAATAACGCTGTATGAAAAAGCACCCGCGTAATGCATTCTTTCCTCGTATTGTGTTTAACTATAAATGCGAACAAAGTATCGTCTTGAATTCTATATTAGGGACCTTCGTAAACAAAGAAAAAAAATAATAATAATGAGACGAAATGCATTATCTTCCTTGTTGCTATACTGCGCATTCAACATTATAGGAAAAAAAAAATCTCTCTTAATTTGGTGGATGAAAAACGTCGGCTGTTTTGACGTTTTAAAAACTGGGGTTCCATTATTTTGAACATTATTTGAAAAAGATTTTACGGTCCTTAAAAGACCAAATATGGAATTTTTTTAATTTTTAAAGTTTATATATATATATATATATATATGTGTGTGTGTGTGTGTGTGTGTGTGTGAGTGAGAGAGAACGCTTTTCACTACATTATAATTTTATATTTACACTTAACAAGTCTTGGCTCTGGGAAAATATTCTCGATCAAAATTACTTGCGTTTACACGAAAGCCCTGATTAATTGTAAACTGTGGTCGCATTTTGTTTATAAAAATATTACTCTTCGACATTTAAAAAATTTTCTTATTTCAAACAAAGCCTACCAACCTACTGTAGGTAAGCTTTGCTTAAAACATGTATCTTAAAAATGTAAATTTTTACGAGAAAAACACCAAAGCGCAGTATTATGTCAGAATTATTTCAGGCTTTGAACACTTCAGTAGTATGGTGTCAAAAGGGTAGAGTGCAATGCAATTGCAAAATATTACGTAATGTTGCAAGAGTGCCACCCCACCCCCTTTGTTGCAAGAGTGCCACCCCCCCCTTTGTTACCAACCCTCACCCCCCCTTTTTTGCTAAGCCCCTCCCCTCGTTGCCAAGGCACCCCCTTTGTTGCCAGCCCCGAAATGGGACTGCAAGGGGTATGCAACCTGGAGTTATCCCCCAAGCTGATCCCCCGAAAGTGGAGTGCCAACCTTTGTTGCCAACCCCAAAATGGGGTTGCAAGCGGTATACAACTTGGAGGCGGAGTTCTCCCCCAAGCTGAACCCCCCCAAAGGGGCATACCTAACCTAAGAGGCCTCTTTGGGGAGGAAGGGGTTTCCTCACCCCCCAAAGGGGCAGAAAGAGAGAGAGAGAGGAGAGGACCCAGAGTTGGGCGTTCACTCGGCTGATTGCCGAGCTCATATGACTCCGTCGGCCGCCCGTCGCCTCTTATATGGTCCCAAACAGCCAGTTGGCGGAGTTGCCAGACAACGCCATATATATAATTATTATTCAGCCAGTTGGCTGCTGAGTTGCCAGATTCGTTATTTATTTTAAATAAGCTTATGTTACAGTTGGCTGAGCTGTCAGCCTCGTTACTTATCTATTCAATTACTCTGTTTTAGAAAATGATATAAACGTGTTCAAGGAATAAATAAAACACCATATAATAATCATGCAAATCATAGTATTAACTAAATATTAGAAAAATATATATTTATATTATATATAGTCGTACAAAACATGGAAAATATATAATCATACAAAGCACAGTATTAATAAAATATTAGAAAAATATATAGTTATATTATCAAATATTAGTACAGGAAAAATATAGTTATATTAATTATATATAATTGTAAAACATAGTATTAACCAAATATTAGAAATATATATATTTATATTAATTATATATAATTGTACAAAACGCAGTATTGGCAAAATATTACAGTAAAAATATATATATTGTCTTTACGTTCTACGGTAAATTCAATGCTGATTGATGCTACATCAACATCGGCATTACTCTGCACGATGTGGGAAAACCGCTCAAGCATCAACTCGCCGCTTAACTGATACGGCGGTTTATATTCGATGTAAAGGGCATTCATATCATTCAACACTATTTTTGTACCCACTTTACACTCGGCAGGTAAGTTGTCTTTAAGAGTCACTAGAACGCAATCAAAAGCACGCGCAAAAACGTCATCGTTAACTATGTCATTAAATACAAGCTTATAATCATGCCTTTCCAATCGAAGGTTTTTTCTTAACGTACCGAACTTTTCAATCGTGAACTCCTTCACCCGGCATAGCAGCAATTGAAATAATCTTTCAAGTCGTAACGGCAGCTATCTACTATATAGAGGTACAGTTCTTCAGGGTGAACAGTGTAGGCGAGCTCAGCTCTGTACCTGTCAAGCGTTTTGTACCAAAGCTCGGGATATTTCGAAGAGTCAGCCTTTTAAATACGCATCCAGAGCTAGCCCGTTCACTCCCTGCACATTCCTACATTCAACAAATCCGTCGAGCAGCGCGGTGTAAGCGTATTCAAGTATTGTGTCAAAGTAAATCATGTCTGAGATACGTGTGTCTAATATAGGCTTCAGCTTACGGAATCCAACGATCTCAAACATTCTGTCGAGGATGAAACGGTTTCGTGTAGGAACAAGAACGCCATTATCAGCTGTGTTCTTCCACATCAGTCGTACATCAACGCATGGTTGATTGTTATTTACACTCAATGTACAAACAACGGTATATGAGGAGGCTTCACTAATCACCTCTCTTATTATACCTACGTCAGCTGGTATTTTATAGCGGTCCTCAGCCCACCTCTCAACTACCGCGAAGATTTTATGCATCCCCTCAAGATTTAAATAAATAACGTTGCGCTTGCTCGCAGGTCTACTGTTCGTTTCAAGCACACAGTTAATGATGCCGGTTTCCCGCCTGAACACACGCAACGACTTCGTCACGGAGACGTCGTATGAGGCGTTGAGAATGCTTCTCAAAGGGAGTTCCATCGTATTCATCGAGATGACTATTGCACATCCACTCGGTGCAAGCTCTGAGAAGACTATGAGCCGCGTGAGGCACGCAGGTAGGCAGGAACGGTTCGATGGGCGGTTGACTCACCCTGATGATACGTGAATGGGTTTGTTCGAACCCGTATGATCCGTGAGGTGCGAGTCGCACCATAATCTAATGAAACCTGTGCGGCGCTGGCCCAACATGAATTGATGTACCCCATTATACTGGGTAGGCGTTTTGAGAAATTTTCCGGTACAAGAACTAATTTCGGTTTTAACGTTTTATCACTACCACTCCCCCGAATACGCACCAGACAGTTGCCCTCAGGGTAAACTTCATGAACTAGGCACATTTTATAATGTTTTATCTCCTAAAAATCTTCACACTGCGGGGCGCTGTTAGAGAGAAACTTATGTTCATTTATGTTCATATTTAGGTTTTTTATTTAACAGGCGATACTCATCTCTAAAATCTGTTAAAAACTCACATAACCCTTTCGTCACAACCTCACTACAAACCTCATCATGATATATATTAATGTAGTGGTAAAAATACTTAACATTGTCCATGATAACGAGATTCACATTTTCAGTCGTAGGGTATGAGTAATCGACATGGTGTAGCATGATATAATACCGTTTATCACACCACTCATCCACAAGGCTCACTACCCATAACTGTTGTTTAGCTTCTGAGCGTGCCGCTTCTTCTACCACGCGGTGCACGTGTGCCTTTATAAAGCTTAGTTCTACAACATACTTCAGTACATCGTCTGTACTGCTAGTTCCTACAATCCCCTCGCCAGAATATCCGTAGAGTATTTGAATAGCCTGACCCTTCGCACGATTCAATGCTTCCTTAAAAGAGTCAAAAGATGCTGGGATAGGGATTTTTTCAGTATCCACTACATCTCCGCCCTTTACTGAATATCACTTCATAAATATTGAATACGCGATATTAAAGGTGGCCATTTTCTTCTACGCGGGAGAGAATACACGTCTGAGCTCAAGGGTATACAGAGGCCAACTGAGAACGCGGGGACAGAGGCCTGCGCAGGCTACGGGATGAATCACGTCCCCGGTCCTACAGTGGGTGGGGCTTAACTTTTACTGTACATACGCACGCACGCAAAGTGAAACACAAGTTGAAGCACGATTTATTTAATAAACGAAATAATCAGCATGTGCATATTTACAAATACGTGCAACAGATAAATTAACAATAGGCACATCAAGGATTGTTCTCAATACATATATATTTACAAATATGTGTGATGAATAAGTTAGCAATAGCCCCATCAAAGTTTATGGTAACCAAAGGGTACGGTATCATAGGTACCAGGTAACTGGTAACGTTCCTATAGGTGTTACGGCACACCTTTGTACCCCTAAGTTCCTTCACGCCCCCCAGCTTCTGCGCCCGAAAATTGTGGGTGCCTACAATTAGTTGGGGAGGCCGTTCGCCCTCATCATCGTCCAAACACACTAGATCCTTCAGCGAATCAAAGTTAACGACCCGCCGATTCGCTTGGTTAAGCGTGATACCCTTCACCTTCACGATATATTTCGTTTCATTCCCTATCCTCACCCGTACCCCATAAGTTTTAGGTCCTGTTGAGACAAAAGAGTCGGCGTATGCGTTGTCCCCATACTCATCCTTGATCTCATCAGTGAGCTCGCCGAGGAATTCACCAATTGCAGGCGTGTATTCACCCTCCCTCGCTGTGAATATCACGCTATCTGTATCGGCATACAAGACTCTGCCCAAGAGAATGCAATAGACCTCAAAGTTTGATGCCGGAGTAGGATATTTGTAACCCTTGAGGTATCTGTGGCCAGTTCATTGTTGTTGTACTTTATTATGTAAGTATTACCTACATTCACGATTTTCATGACCTCTTTGTCGGGCGCGTTGGCATAAACCCAGACTTCGCTATAGCTTCGTAGCCAGTATTCTGTGCAAATTTTCCCCATAGACTGTTTAGACAACTGCACTAAAGCGCTTGCCAGGATTCTTTGCAATATGGGCACGTTCAAGTTGTATACCTTCATGGTCGCGGTAACGTTGAAGATAGGCAGATTTTTCATCCTCGGTGTCAACTCGTGGATACCCTGATGCCCCAACCTTATCCTTCAAAAATGCGTTTATATACGGTGTGAAAAGGTTGGGTAGCTTCTGAAACCGCCAAACCTCATGTATCAGGTCATCCCTTAAGTAATGTCGGTTTTTACGATAGATTGTTTAAACTAGTCCTCCTCGGTGTAAGCATAAATTTTCTGAAGGTTATATCTAAGAGGAGATCTATCGTGTTTCGCTACATACTTTACAGACATTGACCAGTGAAGACGTGTGTTTTGCTTTATGTGAATCCCTCATAAATATGGCGGTATCAGAAGAGCATATCAGGCATATAATGCTTTACGAGTTCAAAAAAGGGAATAGTGCGACTGAAGCAACGCGAAGCATTCAGGGAGTTTATGGCAACGATATTCTGCATGTGAGGAAATGTCAAAAGATGGTTTCAAAAGTTTAGGAATGGTGACTGCTGTTTGACAGATGCAGCACGCTCTGGACGCCCTGCTGAGTTTGATGATGACCTGCTGTTAGCCGCACTTGAAGAAGACTGTTCAACAACTGTCGAAGAATTGGCCCATAAACTCAATTCATCCCCGTCCACCATTCATCGACATTTGCAACAACTCGGGAAAGTGCCTAAGTTAGGAAAATGGGTGCCACATGAATTGTCGGTCGACAATCTGAGGGTGCGGGTAAACATTAGCACAGCTCTTCATTCCCGTGAACTCCAAGATCCGTTTTTGCACCGTTTAGTGACTGGTGATGAAAAGTGGATACTGTACCAGAATGTTAAGCGCCGTCGACAGTGGGTTTGTGCCGGAGAACCAGCGACACCACAGCCAAAACCAAATCTTCACCCTCGGAAGGTGTTGCTTAGTGTTTGGTGGGATAAAGGTGGTGTAATACACTTTGAAACCTTACTACACAACCAAACAATCACCGCTCAAGTCTACTGTCAACAACTGGACAGATTGAACACTGCACTAAAAGAAAAGAGACCTTCTTTGGTTAATCGGAAAGGAATCGTGTTCCACCACAACGCACGTCCTCATACCGCTCGGATCACTTCTGCAAAAATTGAGGAGCTTTGGTGGGAAAAACTTCCACATCCTCCATATTCTCCAGACCTTGCGCCTTCAGATTATCATCTCTTCAGGAGTCTGCAAAACTATCTTGACGAGAAACAGTATACTTCTTTAGATGACCTGCACACCAGTCTTTGTACGTTTTTTGCCTCAAAACCGCCTGAATTTTATAAACATGGCATTGAAAATTTTGTAGGACGTTGGCAGATTGTCATTGATTCCGATGGAAAATATATTCTAGATTAAAAAATTTCGGTTGTTTTTTTCTGTCCAAATTCCGATCTAAAAAACGACATTACTTATGGGATGACCTGATATCTTCAGTATTCTATACCCATGGCGTACGGCTAGGGCCAGCTCAGGACTTGTATATACGCCTCTGATCTTACGCTGGTGGGGCATATGGTTACAATTACCGTTATTCTCTTCCGCGCACTTCACGCACAGGGAAACGAGCTTGTGGTTGATGACGACGGGTAAGATCGGCATCCATAATTCGCGAGGGGGGAGCACGTCCACGAAAGAGAGTCCAAAGTAGCGAACATTCAAATTTCTTGAAAATTCATTGATGGAGGGCAGGCTAGGCCCACCAATTTCTCAGGAGCACCCACGGGGTACGGGTTCTTCATCACGTATGGGTATAAAGAGCAGAATCGTAGGTAAGTTTCACACCCTCCGTAGGTGAAAGTATAGCTTGAAGGGATTTGTACGCCCACCGAACAAGCTATCACCGCATTTGAGAGGATCCAGTACCATTGAACGCTTGATCGTGTTTATTTCCTCACGGTACCCTCGTCTGTCTCCATCCGTGCATCATATTCATGCTCCCACAAGACTTTGTGAGTGAACTGGGACCCTATAAGTTGATCGCGGGTGCGGGTCCATGCAAGACAGTCGGCAGGAGATCTACCGTGGATATCTCCGATTCCACACTCAGGACGGGGCATCCATGCCACCAGCATCCGTTAAAGGAGTACACAGTCTTCACACCAGTGACACGGTTTTCACTTAGTCCATCAACCCAAAAAACACGACCATTAATCTTAATGGGTACTTCACCCGTGTTGCGGGCGTGCTTTATGTATACACCTGTCTGTGCTGTAGGTGTATGAGCCAGTAAATAGCCTTGTGGCCGTAACTGCGGGGTTGTTTCTGTGAATAATGGTTAAGGTGGCTTTAGGCATGAAGTTATTCTTGAACACCGTAAAGCATAGTGACGCGATGGTGGTTGCGACTTGCAGCGGATCGCATTTGAAACGGCCTATGTACATTCTTCTAAAGGCTGGAAACATACTCTAAGCACACGTACATCATTCACGCAATAACGCTCACATTCATCAGCTATATTATAAGGATTACGTTCATTAAAACTGCTGTAGTATCGATCAAAGTCTTCACGTTCATCTGCACTCATACAACCATAGTTAAAATAATGTTTGGGTGGAGGTAGCCCACGTAATTTAAAGTCTCGCTAGTGAGGAAAGTGTAAGGGAAGTACCCTTTTGATACTTCAGCTGCTACCCCATCACCTTGGGTAGCTTTGCTAATTTACAAGGCGTGAATAATAAAGTATCTTTAAATTGCACATTACCTCTTATTTGCATCTGTATAAGTTTGTTTCCTCTTTTCAAGGGATCACCTGTAAATATCTCAGAGGACTCGTGCTCGAGCAGCTCCTTATAAAGGAACTGTGTCAAATTTTGCCCCGTTATGGGCAAGAATATACAGTCATTTTTTTTAACTTGTCGGCTAACTTGACAATATAGGACACAAATAGTTTCACAGGGCTATCGTGGACATTCGTTTTAAAAACGTTTGTCCGTTTACCACATTTGTGACACTCATCACACTCGATCTCCATACACTCGTCGCAGATAGTCTGGCTCACAAGTAAATGTGGAACTACCTCTTTGGTTTCGGCATTCGTATATGTTTCTATATCGTAGTATACAGTTATACAAGGGCTGCTTTTAGGCTTTGCGTCTTTCATATAACATACATGCTTTACGCCATCCGCCTTATATTTCTCATGGCATGTAGAACAGTGAATTTCGTCACACTTGTGCTTGAAATTTCCGCTACCATTCAAGGTGTGAAACATGCCACATTCACAGATTCTCATTTTCCTGCACGTGCCAATTGATTTATGGAGCTCAAAACAGTTATTGTTGAAAAATGTGCGTCTACACACATTACAATCCCTCTTCTCAGCTTCAACTACACGGCTTTCACATTTGGGGCTTTTACACTGCTCACATACCATGTGGCAATCTTTACAATGTTTCACTATATCATCTGCAAACTCGAGGCACCCCTTACACAAATCATGATGTCGCCCATATTTTCGACTTTTATCATAACTCGCGTAAAGGCACCTTATATTACGGATGGGGAGATACGTTGTACCTGACAGTCCTAAAATAAGTAGGGGTCTTGTACGATCTCTCACACTGCTTTTAAAAACATACACAGTCCTACGACGATCATCCAGGCCAAATACACTATACGAATTCATTTCCTGTTCACCCTTCTCAGCTCAGGACCCATATTACAGTCAAATTCAAGTTCACAGTCTACAGCTAGTTTACGGGCACGCTCCACGATCGTAGGCAACCAAATTGCGGCTTTCGTATTTTGTACAGTAAACATACGTGCTAGGACTACTGCTATAAAGCCGCAACCACGATCGACGTTTATATGCCTTCTATAAATAGCCTGAGAATTGAAGTTAAGAGTATACGGAGTGGCTATGACCCGCAACACGGAATACACGGTCAATATTTACCGTGAAGTTGTCCATATTGAATGCTATACTACTTTGGGCGGCTTGCTTTATACGCCTAATATATAATCTATATCCTCAGCAGCCAAACGTCTAAATGGCACTACCCAAAAATCATCTACATCACCATCATCTGAGCCGAAACCGAAGGACAGACTCGTCCTGACTTCACGCTCGTCGCGGTTCTGAAGGGCAAACTCTACAATGCGCTCTACAACGCGACGTAGCCCGCGCTCAATTCCATTGCTATACAGGGATCTAGGGTCAACCCTGACTATATACCGATTTCTAGTCAAGGCTGGGGTCGGGGTTGCGGAGCGCACCAACTCAAACGTTATCATCCAACAGAGAGGAGGATGGACGAGTGCCTATATTGGACGATGTGGGGTTGCGCCGTAAGACGTTGAGGGCTGGGGTCTATTACAGCAGACTCTACAGAACGGGTGGGGGCTGTGGAGGAAGTACAAGGGGCGAAGAAGCTGATGTAGGGTTGGTAGCGTAAGACGTTGAGGGCTGGGGTTGTACCGCGGATTGTCCATCAACCGGCGCGTATTTCGCGCGCTTTATACCTGACGTGGAGGACTCTTCAGCGTGTCGCCGCTTTGAGTGCCGCCGTTGAGGGTATGGGCCCTGTAGATGCACGGCAATGGATTCACCCGTGATGTCGATGATGGTGGGCTGTACATCGTCGTCATTCACGGTTCTGTGGAAGAAGAAAACAAAATATAAGGAGCAGAACTCGTTATTTGTGATATTCTGTAAATGAGTCACTTAGGGGTGTGACGTGTTAGAAATGGATGCTGTAGAAAAATTCAGATTCACGAGCCCATCCACATGTATTATATCTGGACCTACAGGATGTGGTAAAACGGTGTTTATGCTTAAAATTATTAAAGAAAAGGGTGAAATGTTCTCAAAATTTGTGCATAAAGTTATATGGTGCTATTCGACATACCAATCAGTGTTCAACGAGTACCAGGACGATGTTTTGTTCCATAAGGGGGTCTATGACGTTAATTCACTAAAGGGAAATGAACATACAGTCATCGTAATTGACGACCTCATGTTGGAGATGGATAAAACGTTTGCCGAGACATTTACAGTATTCTCCCACCACCTTAACATAAGCGTGTTCTTCATCAATCAGAATCTATTTTTCAAAAATAGATACATGCGCGATGTATCGTTAAATACACAATATCTAGTCTTATTCGCTCAACGTAGAGATGTGTCACAAATTGGGGTATTAGCCAGTCAAATGTTCCCGAGTCAGCGTAAGGAGTTTTTGGAGGTTTATAAAGAGGTCACAAAGCAACGTTATGGATATTTGCTTTGTGACCTTCACCCGCGAAACACGTTTAGAGTGCTTCTAAGAACGAATATATTTCCAAACGAGCCTGAAGCCGTGTACATTCCAGAATGATGAATCGGCTAAAGAAATACCGTGAATCAATAAAAATCTATCAACGACTGCCTCGGTCGTTGCAGCAGATGCTTGTTAAAAATATCGACTCTGACTTTTTAAAATGCATCTGCGAAATCTGCCTCAATGTTATAAAATGTAATGTTCCAATGAAATCCTGTCAGAAGGCTCGCTTACGTCGTTACAAGAACATAATACGGACGCTCGCCCATAAAAGTCAGACTGTGGGTAAGAAAAAAGCGTATTATCTTATTTTCAGTTTTGGGGCCTTTACTGACTAGATTAATATAATGAAGAAGGTGGTTGTGATCCCGCACGAGATGTATGCTTCATTACAAAGGACCCCAGACGCTGCTCCAGAGCCCCGTAAAAGTAGGCTTAAAAGAATGGAGAGTGAGCTACTATCCCTATTAAACAGTGAAAAGACGCCTGATGAGAAAAGGGTTTTGTATCAAGAGGCTTTGCAGAAATTTCTTCATGAGTACGAAGATTATAAACATCCTACAGAGCTCCCCGTGAGGCACAGCTCGAGTAGCGCTGAGCATAGTGGTACAGGGCCTGAGCAACCAAAGAGTAGCGGAACACAGCACATCGAACATGTGCTAAAAAACAGCCTCCCCCATACATTGAGGAATAAAGGGTTAAGTCTTTATAATCTATTGAGTGAGGACCCCGTCATACAGTGGGCAGACACAGGCGAGGTCATTGTTGATGGATCAAGGGTGCAAGGGTCCAATATCGTTGATATTGTTCATGATCTGGTGAGAAAGTGGGACAGGCCATCACCAACAGGATGGAGGCATATTAAGGCAAGACTACAGCAAATAAATGTCCCCAAAACATTGATAGGTAATCTGAATAGGTTAAAAGACTTGGAGCATGCATCGCACGTGTCACAACTGAGTACACCTTCACCCACAACAGCTGCAGTGTCTCTGAAGAGAAGAAGAGAGTAGAAGGCCAACCTTATCCACGTGCCTCTAAAATACGCAAATGGCTAACGTATTAAGTAAGCACTATTATGACATTTCTAGCCCAGCATCCTATGGTGGCGTTAATAGACTGTACAGAGGTACTTATGGTGTAAGGAAAAAGGATGTTGAGAGATTTTTGCGTGCCCAGGATGCTTACACACTTCATAAACCGGTGAGAAAAAGGTTTAAAACAGCAAAGACAACAGCCGCTTCGATTGACTCTATTTGGCAGGCAGATTTAACAGACATGCAAAGATATTCGGTGTACAACGATGGTTACCGCTACATCCTATTCATAATAGATGTATTCTCTAGATACCTGTGGCTAGTTCCCCTGAAAAATAAATCGCCTGAAACAGTCGCTAAAGCGACCAAAACACTGATGTTGAAAGAAAACAGGATTCCAGGCTATTTTTGTACGGACATGGGGAAAGAATTTATAGGGCGAGCTTTTCAGAACATGTTGTCAGAGTTTAATATCAGCTATTACACTTCCAACTCTATACATAAAGCATCTTTAGCTGAAAGAGTTCAACGTACCATAAAGGAACGCATGCACCGTTATTTTACACATAAAAGCACGCTCAGATATATAAACGTTCTCGATTCACTGGCTTCATCCTACAACCGCTCACACCACCGTACGATCGGTACAACGCCTAACGATGTTTTAGAAAGAGGCAAGCGTCCGAGAAGTGATGGACCACCACCACCACAATCTGTGCGTTTCAAAATCAATGATTATGTAAGGTTGTCACGTTCGGGAAATAAATTCGCGAAGGGTTTTGAGCAAGGATGGACACGCGAGATTTTTAAAGTTAGGGCTATGAGGCCTAAAGGCGAGATAATGATGTATTACGTTGAAGATTTGAATGGGGAAGAAATCTCGGGGGTTTTTACCGCGAGGAACTTCAGAAAGTGGCATTTAATTTAGGAAAAAATGTGTTTAAAATTGAGAAAATTTTAGCAACCAAAGGTACAGGAAAGAGAAAAATGTACCTGGTGAAGTGGCTAGGTTACCCAGAAAGCTTCAATACCTATATAAAAGCTGATGCAGTCATGAAGCTTAATTAGTATGCAGCATGGCCCCCAACCATTTCTACGTCACGCTCCCGTCCTCATCGTCCCTGTCTGTACACCCTAACAACACACTAGCCAATTTTGTAACAGAACTCCATGGTCCCATTGAATTGGGCCGTGATTCGTATGAGGTGGGGATATGTGAAATTCAGCTGGATACCGTCTTTTTAAATATTGATTATAAAGATGCCGTTTTTACAATTCTTAGAAACTGTGATGAGTGTGCAAAAGCCGGGGTAACTCGGGATGAAACTATACGTATCGCCCGGACTAAGGTCGCACAGTTTTTCAGTACAACTGTGACACTAGGACCGGGCCGCTATGGTTCGGTTGAGGATGTTGTGAGAGACTTAAACATATGTTTAAAAAACTCACACCTTACGAATGATTTAATATACGAAATCGTAAACAGAGGAGGCACTGCACATACTCTAATGCTAAAATCAAAGGCTAACAGAAATCTTAAAGACGGAAGAGTGTTCAAAATTATAACCGAGGGGCGTTATCGAGCAGCCTTCCAAAGAGACACCTTTCACGAGGCACCGGATGACTTGTCCAACTTAGTGTATCAGCTGAAGATGGAGAAATTGGATGTAAGCTCTCAGCCTCCAGACATGTGCTATATTTACAGCAATATAGCGGAACACCAGTTTGTTGGGGATACCCAGGCACGACTGCTGCGCGTAGCGCACATTCCCAACCATAGAGGAAGGAGCTTGAGTATTACATATGACAGACCCCATTATGTGATTGTCTCAACTAATCTAATAACTAATATCTCAATATATATAAGAACGATTGAGGGTAAAAATTTCCCATTCGGTGACGGGAGCTTAACAGTGAAGCTACACTTTCGACGCACTGAGTTATAATGTCCAGAAAACCATTCACGGTATACCGAGGGGTGAGATACCAGCGTGGTAGTGGACTTGGGTCCATTTTTTCATCCATACTGCGCACAGCTGTACCACTACTGAAGAGGGGGGCTAGGTACCTTGGGAGGAAGGCGTTACAAACAGGTTTTAACGCAGCAGAGGAAATGCTCGCGGGAACTAAACCTAAAGAAGCTCTAAAAAAACATTTAAAACGTACACGGGATGAAATCATCAAAGATGCTAAGAGAAAAATGCGTGGCGGAGGAAAGAAGAGAATTGATAGGAAGAAGGGGGTACCAACACGTGGTGTAAAGAAGAGAACTGTTAGGAAGAAGAAGGGGTCCCGTGGTATTAAACGTAAAAGGGCGCCAAAAAAGAAGTGTTCTAAGCGTATGAGAACTATGACCGATCATTTTTTTTAACTGATATAAACTGCGGACGCTACTCTCACGAATCATAGATTGACTGATACTCGTCGGGGGAGGTGGCACGTTTCATTCATCCTTGCAGTTCACAGTGCTGTAAATCGGAGCTATCCCTCTTTGAGCTGCCTCCAACTCAAGTTTCTATTGAGCACTGACTTTATTACAATTAACCCTTTAAACACGATTAGTTCACCCAGTGCCCCTATAGAGTTCGTGATACCCAGCTTAGGCCCTTACTTTTTTGACCCGAGCTGTATGGACATGTACACTAAACTACGCATAGCTCATTCTGATGGAACGGAATGCGATGATAATTATGCTGCATACCCAAAACAAACTTTCTGCACACCATATTCAGCCAGTGTGACGTATATTTAAATCAGACTAACATCTCAGCAGGCACGGGGTACTACCACCTACGAGCATATCTGGAAAATGTCCTCAACTTTTCAAAAGAAGCGAAGGATACCTTTTTATCTGCCGAGGAGTATTACCACACTAAAGATGAGGGTAGCATAAAGGATAAATTTTAAAATTCTAAAAAAAAGATATATGAATGTTTTGGACGCCTGCACACGGACTTTACATTCCAGGAGAAGTTGCTTATGAACGGGGTAGATATGAAATTGAAGCTTACCCGCACGAGCCCTGAGATCTGTATAAATCTGGGCACTGACCAAGAAGAAGGCGCGAAACCTGTTGTAATCCATATCATGGAGGCATATTTGCGTATACGCCGAGTGAAACTAAGTTCCGCGAAACATATAGAAATTGAGAAAGAACTGGTACACCACAGTGAAATACCCAATTAACAGGGTACAGATCAAACTGTACACGATCCCCACAGGATTGGCATCGAAACAGATAGAAAACATCGCTCTTGGAGTACCGCCTAAAAGGATTTTAATTGGAATGCAAGACCACGCTTCGACGAATGGGGATTATAAAAAGAGTGCCTTGAAGTTTGAAAATTTTGCGCTTAAAAGTATTACTTTATATATCAATGGCGTCGCATTGGATGGGACAATGAATATGGACTACTCGTCAGATGCTGTTCCCGCTCTGCGCGAGAGCATACAGCAGTTTAGCCGATAACACAGGTGTGTGTGACGAACTTGGAATCGGCCTAACACAGAAAGAATTTGTGGAACAGTTTAATATTTACTCATTTGACGTTACGCCTGACTTGACTGCCGGCGTAAGCACCCATTTAAACCCGCAGCAGACCGGTGCGATTTCAGTGCGTTTGGATTACGCCAAGCCTACAGACACGCCTATTAGTCTACTAATGTATCTAGAAACAGTCCCTAATAGAAGTAGACAGATTTAGGAACATAAGTACAGATTTTTAAAATGGATGCAAATACACTCCAGAGAGGGATGAAAAGTGACTGTTTCGCGCGTTCCAAATTTATCGGGGTTTTTGCAAAGAATGAAATAATGAAGCCGCCTAGCACGAGAAACTGGCACGGGGCAATCGTTAACACCGACATTGTGGGTGGCGAGGGAATTCACTGGTTTGCGATTTATTTTAAAACTAGGGAAAGAATGTATTATTTCGATTCACTCGGATTCCCCCCATGGCATGACTCGACAATCGTAAATTTTATCGCGCAATTACGTGTGCCTGAGATAATTTGGGCCCAATATCAATTTCAAAGCTTTTACACCGAAACATTTGGGCTATATTGTATCTTGTTTCTCATACACACTTCGCGCGGAAAGGGATTTATGAATTTTTTTAAATTATTCGATTTGTGTGACACAAATATGAACGATAAATATGTATGCAGACAGATAAAAAAAAATTCCCACATGTTGCAACCCCCTGTAATTTGTAAGCTCTAAATTGTGTAAATCTGTATATACATTTGTAACAATTAAGAATTGGGCGCTGCCCCTTTTTGTACATGGTTAATAAATGAAAATAATGTTGTGTTTTGTTAATATCCTAAAAAAATACATAATCTCTGTGACGACAGCGCATTCGGTTGAGCGGTTGTGTGCCAATACCATGACATCTGATTCGCAGCGTGGTGTGGATACCACTTCATTCGCCACCCTTTCTCCAAAAGTTTTTATAATCTCTTCTAACTCCGTTTCGCTCCTGTAAAATAAAGAAAATTATTTTTAAAAACGAATGCACTTAAAAGTTTAATGTTTCTAAAAACCTAGCTGTACAAGAAATATAAACATACCATATATATATATATATATATATATACAGGGTGTTTGAAAACTTTCTGTACAAATTGAAATGGGGGATAGGCAACACCAAGACAAACCCTTTTCGTCTATAAGTGTATGTCCGCTGACGTCACCATTCGGCGCGAGAGGGCGCCGCTGCAATTGGCTAAAAGGTGAAGTGGGC
Source organism: Bathynomus jamesi (assembly GCA_023014485.1). Classification (NCBI taxonomy): domain Eukaryota; kingdom Metazoa; phylum Arthropoda; class Malacostraca; order Isopoda; family Cirolanidae; genus Bathynomus; species Bathynomus jamesi. Next base: position 240,057 of record JAJOZX010001374.1, on the reverse strand, counting down.
TAGACTCGCGCTTGCCGCGGGCATTCTTAAATCGGACGTAGTACGCGTAACATGGACCGCTTCACGATTGCTGAGATGGCTGACATGCACATGGTGTATGGGGCTGCCAATGGAAACGGAAGAGCTGCTGTGAGGTTGTACCGACAGCGCTTCCCAAACAGACGTGTGCCAAACCGCCAAACGTTTGCGCATTTGCATCGGCGACTGCGAGAAACTGAAACATTCCATGCAAACATGCATGACACTGGTCGGGAGAGAAACGTGCGCACTCCTGACGTTGAGTCGGGCAGGCAGCAGGTACGGCCCAATCAACTTGCCATGGACGATACCCGCCCAAACATTGACGGCGAACCGTTCTTGATGAGCATGCACCCGTGTAGCATGTGGATTTGCGTGCGCCCACACGTGAGAATTGTGCATGTTAAACACACCCTCACGTGTGAAACAGGCCTCATCTGAGAACAGCACATAAGCCGGAAAATTAGGCTGCACCGCTGTCTGCTGCAGAAACCAGCGTGCGAATTCCACACGAAGAGGGTAATCCCGAGGTTGTAATGCCTGGACTCTCTGACGATGAAACGGATGTAACTGCTGCTCGTGCAACACTCCAGACCAGGTCGTGGTTCACACCGAGGATACGTGCAACACCTCGCGTGCTTGCGCTTGGATTGTCCTCAAATCGCCGTAGGATTTCTTCCATGTCAGGAGTGCGCACGTTTCTCTCCCGACCAGTGTCATGCATGTTTGCATGGAATGTTCCAGTTTCTCGCAGTCGCCGATGCAAATGCGCAAACGTTTGGTGGTTTGGCACACGTCTGTTTGGGAAGCGCTGTCGGTACAACCTCACAGCAGCTCTTCCGTTTCCATTGGCAGCCCCATACACCATATACATGTCAGCCATCTCAGCAATCGTGAAGCGCTCCATGTTACGCGTACTACGTCCGATTTAAGAATGCCCGCGGCAAGCGCGAGTCTAGCCCACTTCACCTTTTAGCCAATTGCAGCGGCGCCCTCTCGCGCCGAATGGTGACGTCAGCAGACATACACTTATAGACGAAAAGGGTTTGTCTTGGTGTTGCCTATCCCCTATTACAATTTGTACAGAAAGTTTTCAAACACCCTGTATATACGGGAATAACGATGAAAAATGTAGAGAATAACTGAAAATGCTTTGCAATTATGGCTTCTTTATAAGATAACACCGATTGAAACGTTATATATATATATATACAGGGCGTCCCAAAAAAATGTATTCACACTTTAACAGCTGATAGCTCAATTGATGTTTCTTTCTTTCCAAGTTAAACCCATTAGAATTAATAATGGCAGTCAGACTAAGCTTTGAACAAAGGAAATTCATTATAAAATGCTACTGGAAGTGTGAAAACGCAGTTGAAGTGCAAAGACAGTTTAGGAGGGAGTTTCAAACAGATCCACCAACGCGACTTACCATCACTCGAATTAGAGATAAGTTTGAAGCCGATGGAACTGTTCAGAATGTCCACAAGAAGCGTTCCGGAAGACCACGGACATCGACAAGCCCCACAAAGCAAGAAAGAGTACTGGAAACGTATCACCAAAGTCCAAGAAAATCTGTGCGGCAAGCGAGTCGTGAGGTAGGAATTTCAGAATCGTCTGTCCAACGCATTTTGAAGCGCTGTCAATGGAAAAGTTACATTCCAAGATTAGTCCATGCTATTAATGAAGATGATCCGGACCGAAGAGTGGAGTATTGCGAGTGGTACTTGGCACGATGTGGATGTGGATTGGACGAAGGGGTTTCGTAGAATACCCTCCGCGTTCACCAGACCTCACACCACTAGACTTTTTTTTATGGGGATACTTAAAAGACAAAGTCTACGCTATAAAACCTGCAACAGTCGCTGAATTGAGAGCAGCCATTGAACGAGAATGCACACAAATACCAAACGAAATGTTTCGTGATGTTTGCGATTCCATTGCTTCGCGTTATCAGCAGTGCCTGGACCAGAACGGACGTCAGTTTGAAAACAGGCGTTGACAAAACAATTAAATAATGTCTGTAGATTCTATTACATTTTGAAAATGAAATGTATTTTAATAAACACTGCCTTTATAATTATTTAAAGTGTGTATACATTTTTTTGGGACGCCCTGTATATATATATAGGTCGTGAATAAGGCCAGGTTATATTATAAACGAGAAAAGGGCCGGTTAAATCAATGCGTATAATTTATCTGGTAGAAAAATCTACCTACTTTAAAAATACTATACGGGGGTCAAAACACTTACATTAACTCGTCTGCAAATTCGGGCTCGCTTGGCTGACTGTAATTCAATACTGTAACCTCTGCACTGCTGGGTGGGGTGTTCGGCGAAGCACTCGCTCTCCTTTCGCCGAGTGTTTATAACACGGTCTAACTCCGTGGCGGTCCTGTAATTAAAATAATTGTCATGGATTTGAGGCGATTAAAAGTGATGGCTAAAATTATTTTTTAAAAACGAACGCACTTCTTAAAAGTTTAATATTTCTAAAAACCTAGCTGTACAAGAAATATAAACATACCATATATATATATATATATATATATATATATATATATATATATATATATATATATAAACAATTGATTATTATAATAGCATTCACTATTGAAAATGAATCATTGTGGCAATTTTGTTGCGTTGTTTTGCAACTTGGTGAAGCACACTTTAAAAACTGGAATTTGAGAGTGAATCGATCAGAGTACCTGTTTTTGTCGAACACTCAAATGTTAATATCGCATCAAATAACATTATGCAATGTTAACTTTTGAAAACCTTTTGTGTATAGTAATTCTATTCTGTTAAAGGGTCCAAATAAAGGGCTTTTTTGTGCGAAATTCTATACAAGGCGTGTAAAACTTATATATATATATATATATATATATATATATATATATATATATATATATATATATATATATATACTGCATAACCACAACACTGGAAGATCAATATGTTCATGTTAGGCCTAAATCAAAGGCTCTTCAAAATTCTCTCTCTAGGAATATTTTCAAACGCTTTCCGTGAATTCCTGAAACAAAATTTTCTCTTCATGTTTGTCTTTTTGTTACATTTGTTGGTTGGTTGTTCTTATTTAAAGAAAAAGGCGAGACAAGGTGAGTGTAATAATGGAAGTAAGCGAGGGTGCGGTGGAATAAAGGAAAATGTTTAGGAAAAGAGCTTATAAAAGAATACGAAAAAAGAACCCCTCTGAGCATTTCATTGCACGGACATTTGGACAAGTAGTGAAAGTAGTGGACAGAAAAGAAGGAAGTCACTTATATTGACCTCTCACCGCAGAAATTCACGTGTAACTCGTTTGACCTAACTTAAATAATTATCACTGCTAAACACATGTTACATTCCAGCCACAACTTACGTTATATATATATATATATATATATATATATATACACACAAATTTCGTATGCTATTGTGTTATTGTTGACCTTGTTTAATTTTGTATTTAAAAATCATCCATTTTGTCTTTTGTTTGGTGTCATTAAACATTGCTGATATTTGGAGGTCTTTGACGCTCTTAAGTTGTCAACAGCTAAAACAGGATTCAGTGAAAAGGCGTAACAAAAGAAAAATAAAAAGTTTCAACTTTTATTGATTTTCATCCCCGCGGTTCATCCAAATTTTGCTTTTATTACCAGTTCTGAATAAATAATTCTTGTGTTTCGTTTAACTTTTCACTTTACTTGAAATTTTCCTGAATATTCGAGAGGTCAGGTTTAATTAAAGAAAGTTTCTCTAAACCAAAATTAATTACTTCTGATTTTTTTTTAAGTTTAAAAACTTATATAGATTAATGAATAATGTATTTAGTAATTTATGTTGTTTTTCTCAGCTTTAGAAATGAGAATAGGTTTTTATATATTAATTATTTCAATTTTATTTAATATATATACAGGGTGGCGCAAAAGTCGCGCATCATAGGAATTTTCAGTGTTGACTATATTATTTTTTTTCTTTTAGGTAGGGGATGGCTGCGAAATTAACAATAGACGAGAGGGTGAGCTTGGTTTTAATGCATGGAATACCAGATACTACAAATCGATGACCGATTCATCGATTTGTAGTACCTGGTATTCCATACATTATTAAAACCAAGCTCACCCTCTCATCTATTGTTAATTTCGCAGCCATCCCCTACCTAAAATAAAAAAAAATAATATAGTCAACACTGAAAATTCCTATGATGCGCCACTTTTGCGCCACCCTGTATAGATAGATAGATAGATACAACTGAAAGAAATAATATAGCTGCCTGTTTCCATGTTGAAGCTAAAAATGAGAGAGTGAAGCCCCATTTCTCTTTTGCACTGAACGACAAATGTGCATACATTAATTTTTAAAAGCTTTCCTCTGACGCTTCAGGGATGATTAAACTTTAAACTTTGTGACTTAAATGCTACGATGAATAAATGAGAGGGAGTCACCAACAAAGGGTAGAGATTCCGATTAATTTAGTCAGTAAGGGATAACACCCTTCGCTCTGGGCTCTTATTTCCGTGTATCTCGGTGTCTGACAGCCATACTACTCGTTGAAGGGGACCTGTTTTGTTGCACATTTGCATCGCGTTTACGGATTCAAGATGGAAATACTTCTGGTACAGTGAGTGTAATTCACTTACAAAAGTTGAATGTACTGTATTCGTTAATTGACGGTTTGGTTCCAATTTTCCTTTCATCAAACTCGGTGGACGATTTTATTGCATGTAATTTTTGCTTTTATACTTTCACATATCAGTTTATTATTATTATATATATATATATATATATATATATATATATATATATATATATATATATAATGTGTGTATGTGTGTGTGTGCGCGCTTTACTAGCCAATTTATACCGTCTTAAATTTTTATGGTAGTTGGTATGGCCCAAAGAAACATACTTCCGGTATAAAATAAGCAGTAATTTAATCATAACCAACATGTACAGCTTAATTTTTTTTTCGTAATAAATCTCGTTGTTTTGCATATGTATGAAAAAGTGTATAAGCGATTTGATGGCGCCATATTTTGGGTGGACGAATCACCTTCATACGCGAACAAGGCTGTTCGAATCAACTTTGAAATTTACAGTCCGCTTTTATCTTCATTGACAAATTGCGTTCCCCAAATAAGCCCGCTGGTCGGGACCTTTTATCTTTAACTTTGTATTTACGATTTGCAATAGAACGAAGGTCATTGTCTGCTACCTTTTTAATTGGCAAGAAGTCGTTTGCATCCTACGAGTAGAGACGAATTTGTAAGAAAAACTGATCAAGATTCCCTTAAAGCATTAAACGTCTTCATTTAGAATTGTCATATTGCGTATACATCTCCTGTCTCATTCGGTGAACCGTAACCACGAAAGTTCTAACCAACTTATTCTTCCACAGGCGTCTATGGAAGCAGCGTCGAGTCCACCACCCACATACCTTCTGCCTCACCTACTCCACCCACCTCCAATAACAGCTGGTCACGTGATGAAGGGTCGCCGAGCCTCCACTCCAATAACACCATGGACAACAACCTCAACAACAACATCAATCAAAGAAAGGACTCGGCGGAGGCAGAGGCGGAGAGGATGACGATGTACAAGTGCATCATTTTTTCCATTCTCGAGTCGGAGACTATCTACCTCGAATGTCTAGACGTCGTTCTACAGGTCAGACACACACACACACACACACACACACACACACACACACGAGGTGTCCGATGCTTCTGAATTAATTTAAGTTAATATTAATGGCGGATATACAAGTTCATATCATCACAACATATAATTAAGTGTAATATTTTTAATAATGTTTTGGTTTAAGTTTTTTCCCGCTTATTAAGACTGACTTTCATTTATTCATTTCTTCGAGGAAAAAAAGAAAAAAAAATTTTACCGGCTAAAAAGACCGTCCTGCTATAAATGACCACTATTAACCGTTTCTGTCCCAAATTATTGTTTTGAGCGAAAAAAAAAAATTTTAACACTTAAAAATGTTAAAAATAAGTATGGAAACATAAACGAAACTTTGTTTAGAAATTGAATTAATTAATTACACTACAAATTATATGATTCCATTTGGCGCTATCGAGTAATAAGAGAAACTAACATAACTTTGGTACTTTGACTGGAACAAATAAAAGCAATTTTTGTCCTTTGCTAATCGCGACGGTAGACCATACTATTTTGAATGGACTGCATTAAACAGTCTTTGTCCATCGTTTTAAACATATTGGTACATCACACTTTCTGCATTTACACGAGAGTTTCTGCATCTCTTTTTGGGTTCTAAATGCTTAGGCCAATGTTCCAAATTATCTGCTAAATGTTGCTATACAGTTAATTGTTACATTCAAATGCCATAAGGCATCAATGAAGCTAATCTGAGGAAATTATACATACTTTTTGTTGATGATGCCATATGGAATCGCTTGAACAGAAAGGGTTAAGAGAACAAACAACGGACTTTGAACTGGATAAAAGAAACAAAATGATGTAACCAAAAATATATTCGAATGGTCCCATTCATTGCAGAAACGGTTTCAGTTATTAACTGTAAATAAACGATCCTCCACTATTTTGTTTTTCATTTGAAGATTTAACTCAGAAATTATTACATATGTATACTTAGGCTTATAATAGGCGCGTAAATTTATTTCGTTGTATTCTCGTTTCTAAGTAATGAACATTAATTATTTGTTTTACATTTTATGCTTTTAATGGGACATTAAAAGATGTGAAAGTGAAATGATAACCTCCTTTCAAGATTCAAAACAAACCTGCTTCTCAATCACATTTTGAATTAGAAATTTAAATAGGTCTAAGATGCCTTTCTATGTCATTGAAATCTTTTGTTCCTACTTTGAAAATTCCATAATCTTTTTTATACTTATCGTTTTGCGCTTTTTAACAATAATAATAATAATAATAATAATAATAATAATAATAAATTACGTTACTCGTGTGTCACGTTAGTCCTTAACCCAAACATAAAAACAACTGAAATTTCAGTTTGACTTTTGGTATTAAATAACAAGCATTTTATCGTGTGAAATCTGAGGAATTCCAGCCATTTAATTACTACGTACGTATGTGAATTGCAAAAGCTTTTAAGAGACAATGAATATTGCCCTCGTGTCGAGTTCAAAAGTGAGTATACCTTTGTTCAAGCGTCCCTGAAGTTTCCGAAGGCTTTTCAAAAGTATTCCGTCCCGGTCACCCACTGGAATTGAAGGATCTTCAGCGGAGTACCAAGACAATGTAGTGTGTGTGCTTTATCCTTATTCTCCACACTTCTTTCAAATTTTTTGTTTAATCTTTCATACCCTACTGAAGTTATTAATTTAAAGGTTCTTTGGCGAAAATTTTATATGGAGATTAATTAATTTTTTAAATTTTGAATGAAGAATAGTTGTGGCACTTTATTCATAGATTTTAATATACGGGGCTCCAATAAACCTTAGCCCCCCGCCCATAGCTTAAACCATTAGAGGTACAGTAAAACTAAACATACCTTACAAAAGAGAATTTAATCCTGCATTTAATGAGAAACAATTAAAACTTGGTGTTCCCGCCATTGGCTTCCAAGACAGCCTGAATTCGCTTTAGGTAGCTTGCCAAAAGTGACGTGAATAGATCTTCATCGTTACGCAAATTTGCTAAAACAGTTTCAATGTGTTGCGTCATTGTATCCTTCGAAAATCGATTTGCTGCAGGTTCTTGAAACAAGAGACATTCAACCTTGTCCTTTATAACTGATCCAATGTGTTCACAGACGTTCAGGTCAGGAGAATTTCCTGGCCATTCTTCATTTCCAAAGAAATCGATCTCATGGTTCCGCAACAACTGTTGAGTGGCTAATGCCTTAAAGCAGGGGGCCTTATGGTGCAGAAGTGTGACTTGACCGACATCCATAACATTGTTTGGGTTTCTTAGAAAAGGAATGACATGCTGGGATAGAATAATATCACGAAAATACTTTCCATCCCAACTCTGACCATTTGGCTTCAGCACCCACATGAGCTTCTTTGCAGTGAACAAAACAAACACACCAACACAGTCTGGACTTTTTAGTAATTCACGATAATGTTCATTGTCATCGATTTCATCTGGTGTTGTGGCCCACACTCGATCATTTTGGTAGTTAGGCCGACGTATTACGTAAACAAAAAATTCATCGGAGACAGCTAAATGCATGAAATCATCCACATCCCAATCTTCAAGATAATGGGCAAACCACATTCTGTCATCGATGTTAAGTTGAGTTTTTCTTGGCTTTGGAAGTGCATGCCAAGGCTTTAAACTTTGTCTATGACGGTACAGTCGAATGATCTCACCACTAACGATCTTTCCTCTCAACACTTCGATCTCTCTAGAAAGTTTAGCACAGCTGTTTTTCCGCTTACGCGTACCGCTTTCAATGATGTCCTTTGTTTCCTGAGAGAGTGGCAAATTTGGGCGCCCAGATTTGGTTGTATCCATTTCACATTCATCCAAAGTTTTATCCCAATTTCTTTTGACGAAGTCCCCGCTTCTTCGCAACTTTTTGGCAACCCATGAACGTGTTATAAAGGTGGTTCCAGCATCACGAGCTTCCCGAAATGTTATTGCTCGTATGCGATCTATCACACGTTGCCTCTCCGAATCACCAATTAATTGAGAAACCATTATATTATCACTTTATCAGCTAGAGTAATTTTAATACCTGCAATAAATAAAGAATTTTATATATTTTTATAATCACTAAAAACTATTTCGATATAAGTAAACATGTAAGCTGCAAATGGGGGGGCTAAGGTTTTTTGGAACCCCTTATAGAGGGTGGTCCGAAAGTCTTGTTATCCCCTCAAAACGACCTTAAGATGTAAAAAGGGACAAGGCGTATATACAAGTGCTGTATTACATACATTACATACCAGTTAGGGAGGGGGCCTCTTTAAGAATCCAGAAGGTCAGTATGACAACCATCATTTTTGCGACGCAAAATGATCCGGCACGATGTCCTATGGAATATTTTGCGTAGCAAAGCCTTGTCGATTTGTGTAAATGCAACCCTCACAGCCTCCTTCAACTGTTCTATTGTCCGGTATCTTTCCTTGGATACACAGTCCTTAATAATGCTCCACAGCGCGTTATCGCAGGAGGAAAGATCAGGACTTCTTGGAGGCCAATCAATTGGCGCTGCCAAATGTGCTGATCCTCTCCCTATCCACCTATCCCCAAACATGTCATGTAAGAATTCCCTGACACTGATGGCATAGTGGGCAGGGACTCCATCCTGTTGAAACCAGCAATCCGCTAAAAGATTGTCTTTGGAATTCTGGAACAAACCAATCCCTCAACATGACTCGGTATGAATGTTGATTGACAGGACCATCGAAGAAATAGGGACCTATCAAATGCTTACTGGACATCGCGGCCCAGATCATGACATGCGGTGGATTGTGCTCTAACTCTTCATAATAATGTGGGTTAGCTTTACTCCAGAAATAAACATTCCTGTTATGGGCGCTTCGATAAATTGCACGCTCATCTGAGAAGAAAACCTTGCCACGTTGTGGAAGCGTCAAGAAAACTTCGAGTAACTTTGCACATGCTGCACTTCTTTTTCGCATGTCATCATCTCTTAGCTCGTTGACGAACGCGGGCCTGAAGGATTTCAATTGAAGATCACGTGTCATGTGTGTTAGCATTGTTGTTTTTGGAATACCGAGTTCGGACGATCGTTTCCGTAGTGACTTTTTGGGGGATCTGAGTACTGAAGCCGCCACTGCTGCACATTGTTCCTGCCTTGTCGACGGTCGTCCAGTCCTTTTTTTTTTATCCAGAATTGATCCAGTCGTGCACAGCTTACATTCCCATCACAATATTATCATTTTAGGAAGGGCTTCTTTGTTAAATCTTGCGGAAAAATCTTTTATGGTTTTTTCCAGTCTGTGGACGTTCGTGAGCCCATACACTCACAACGAGCCGTTCTTCACACTATAGGAGCTTGTGTCGGCCATCTGAAACGAAGAAGAATCTATTATTGTCCACATTTCCCACTAAAGATATCTAAACCTACTACTTCAAAGAAAAATGTGGGTGTAGCAAGACTTTCAGACCACCCTATATATAATAATATATATATATATATAATATATATATATATATATATTATATATATATATATACAGGGTGTTTGAAAACTTTCTGTACAAATTGTAATGGGGGATAGGCACCACCAAGACAAACCCTTTTCGTCTATAAGTGTATGTCCGCTGACGTCACCATTCGGTGCGAGAGGGCGCCGCTGCAGTTGGCTAAAAGGTGAAGTGGGCTAGACTCGCGCTTGCCGCGGGCATTCTTAAATCGGACGTAGTACGCGTAACATGTTTATTTAAAGAAGGCATGTTTATTTAAAGAAGGTGCTGAAAGTTGCGACCGGTAGCATCAATGCATGCCCGACAGCGTCGAAGCATTGACCGACGTACACGTCGAAAGATTCCCGGCATTTCGGGAACAGTTCCAGCGGCGACAGCGATTCTTGCTACGAGGTCTTCTGAGTAAATGGGAGTCTCGTACACGAGGTTCTTCATGTGTCCCCACAGGAAGAAATCGAGGCATGTTAAATCGGGCGATCTCGGTGGCCAGGCTACGGGCCCACCCCGGCCTATCCATCGGTCCCCAAAAGTGGTGTTCAGATAATCCCGCACATCGTTGCTGGAGTGTGCTGGGGCCCCGTCAGGTTGAAACCACATTCGTCTACGAATAGCCACGGGAACATCTTCCAGCAGTTCCGGCAACGTTTCTTCAAGAAATATCCGATAAACCCGCCCGTCGAGTCGGGCAGGCAGCAGGTACGGCCCAATCAACTTGCCATGGACGATATCCGCCCAAACATTGACGGCGAACCGTTCTTGATGAGCATGCACCCGTGTAGCATGTGGATTTGCGTGCGCCCACACGTGAGAATTGTGCATGTTAAACACACCCTCACGTGTGAAACAGGCCTCATCTGAGAACAGCACATAAGCCGGAAAATTAGGCTGCACCGCTGTCTGCTGCAGAAACCAGCGTGCGAATTCCACACGAAGAGGGTAATCCCGAGGTTGTAATGCCTGGACTCTCTGACGATGAAACGGATGTAACTGCTGCTCGTGCAACACTCTCCAGACCAGGTCGTGGTTCACACCGAGGATACGTGCAACACCTCGCGTGCTTGCGCTTGGATTGTCCTCAAATCGCCGTAGGATTTCTTCTTCCATGTCAGGAGTGCGCACGTTTCTCTTCCGACCAGTGTCATGCATGTTTGCATGGAATGTTCCAGTTTCTCGCAGTCGCCGATGCAAATGCGCAAACGTTTGGTGGTTTGGCACACGTCTGTTTGGGAAACGCTGTCGGTACAACCTCACGGCAGCTCTTCCGTTTCCATTGGCAGCCCCATACACCATATGCATGTCAGCCATCTCAGCAGTCGTGAAGCGCTCCATGTTACGCATACTACGTCCGATTTAAGAATGCCTGCGGCAAGCGCGAGTCTAGCCCACTTCACCTTTTAGCCAATTGCAGCGGCGCCCTCTCGCGCCGAATGGTGACGTCAGCGGACATACACTTATAGACGAAAAGGGTTTGTCTTGGTGTTGCCTATCCCCCATTACAATTTGTACAGGAAGTTTTCAAACACCCTGTATATATAATATATATATATATATATATATATATATATATATATCTGACTTCAAAGAGTTCTGAAAAGGATTTGAGTCCCAAAAAGGCATTAAAGTGGTGTATGTTTTTCCATAAATATATGGTAATTAACGTGGTTAAAGTTCTTACGATATAATGAAGACTTTAAGGCTGTAAATTGTGTAAAGTAGATTCTTAAAATAAAGCATATGTAGATGCTTTGATTTATTACAGTGAAATGAGAAAATACCCCAGTTCATAATCTTTTCACGTTTATTTATCGTTAGTGTGCACTGTCTTATAGTTCCGGGTACAGAGGGTCAGAAACTAGCATAGTGCTCAGGTCAGCTAATACGACCCATTGCGCTAACTCCCGGATTATTATTACCAGCACCATCGGGAGTCGAACCTCTGACCTCAGTGTCTTCATTCGTTTATATCAGTGTCTTCATTCGTTTATAGAGAAACGGTGTTACCCACTCAGCTACGGGCTCTGCCTTCCAGATACATTAGGAACAAGGTGCACCGCAAGTTTGGGTGTCTTCCATATATAAAAGTATAAAAAATGTTAAAATATATTAAGCCACAAATCTACCAGCCACATTTCTTTTTATCTTAATCATAATTGGAAGTTCCATGGTGCGTTCCGTTTGGATTAGGAAAGTGGAGGCTAATCCCACGGCGTGTGTGGCAAACGCCTACTCTGCTAATACTCGGGCTCAGATGACTCAGAGTTCATGTTAACAGTTTGGGATGTCACCTATTTTTAATTTTAATTGCCTTACCTTTCAGTATATGAAAGCCCTGAAAGCAACACTGACAACGTCCCAACCGGTCATATCTCCTGACGATTTCTCGACAGTGTTTTACAGGATCCCCGAACTGCACGCCGCTCATAGCCCTTTTCTCAAGGGCCTTCGTCAGCGTACCTCCCATTGGAACTCCAGGGCGGTGGTTGGAGATATTTTTAAGACTTTGGTAGGAAGGCTTCATGTTTGAATATTTTTTCTTAAGTTATGAAAATTCTTCTGGTAATTGAAATTTAGAATTTAGGACGAGTTTTTTAGTTTGATTCGAGTGTAGGATTGGCCTACATAAAATCTCAAAAAAAATTAAAAACAAAATCGACTGACAATAAAGGAGAAAGCGAAAATACTCAGAAGAATGGTAAAAGTGTAGTAAAAGTATCGAAAGGAGAAATTTATGTATATGTTACATTACATTTCATTTGGAAAACATGAAGCCACTAGGTCCTATCCAGGTTATCAAAGTCATAAGCTCTATTTTATAAAAATTTTGCAGAATGTCAATTTCAAGTCAGCTAATTAACCGAAAACTATTTACAGAGCTACCAAAGTAGCCCAAAGTATAACATTTTGTTTTTGGAACGACATCATTTTATTGCGAACTGAATATTATGAGACACTGTTCCAAAAATAACATCTTATCGATAAAACATCAAGAACACACACACACACACCACTTTTCATTTTTATGAGTGTACACAAATAGGGTTTTTGGAACTACGACATGTAATAGAATTTGTACTGGAATTATCCGAAATTGTAGAACTGTTACGTCATTTAGAAAAACAGTGTAAAATTCAAATGGTTAGAACAAGAAACGCATTCGTTTAAGCCATTAGAAGAATATGGGTAACATCCAAATGTCCCATACCCCCAGGAAGTGGGGTGAGGTGCCCAAGCCAAGGCTGGCTACCTTAACCAGAGTCAATTAAGTCGGGATACCCTGCCCGCCGCCTCACCACGACGTCAGATACAGAAAAAAACAACCACCCGGCAAACAAATACATACCCAAGGGCAACATTAGGAAATACAACCCAAATTACACTAGAGAAATAGCCCACCTCATAAGGCAACGTAACAACCTCAAACATAACACACAAACACCACACACAGAAGCCATAAAACAGCAGATACAACAGCTCAACACAGAAATAATAAACAAACTCGAAGAAAAACAAACAGAAACATTCAGGGAATTCATAACAATACTAAACCACTCCAGAGATACATCCAGGCTATACAAGACTATAAACAGCATTACCCACTCTAACAGCGGTATTCACACCTCACACGCGGCTGTCTTTCACAGCCAAAATAATATCCCAACATACACACAACAAGCTAACATTCTAGTTAATCACTACGCAAAGATAAATCACTTAAACAGAGACAACAACCAGAAACACGCAGACAGACAAACAGCCAGACACAAGAAAACCTACAGACTCGACACGACCATTACACCCTTCAATACAGACCAGACGACCAAGATCATCAAAAACATTAAGAATTCGAACGCTACTGGACCAGACAACATATCTAACATACACCTTAAACACTTGGGCCCACAGGGAATACTAGCTCTCACAAATATCAGCACATATTCATACCAACACTGTATTAGTCCTAACATATGGAAACAAGGTAAAATTATTACACTACTCAAACCAAACAAAATTCCAACAGAACCAGCTTCCTATAGACCCATTACTTTACTATGCACACCTTCCAAAGTAACAGAAAGACTAATCTTACAAATCACCAACCCACACATTCCACTATCGCCTACTCAACATGGATTCAGACCTCACCACTCAACCACGACATTACTCACTAACTTCACGCAGCACATCATGGATGGCATCAACTCCAGACGACCAGCTCAACGTACACTATTAGCAACAATAGACATTAGTAAAGCATTTGATGCTATACCACGCTTCCCTCTCATAAACAAAATACTCAACACAAACATGCATAATAACACCAAAAGGTGGCTGACCAACTATCTTTCAGGAAGATACTCACATGTCACATTTAATGGCAAGTCATCCAAAAACAAGCTTTTTTCCGAACGGGGTCCCTCAAGTCTCTGTTCTCTCACCAACACTGTTCAACTTATACATGCATGACATTCCAACACCCATAGATAACAATCTTACTTTATCATCATATGCAGATGACATCACTCTAACATCCACCCACAACAACATCGACACTGCTACAAATAACCTACAAACATACATAAACAGTATACAAGACTGGCTCACACACAATAGACTCAAAGTAGCGCCCACAAAATCAACCATCACCTTGCTTACAAGCAACACAAAAGAACACCAGGTAACTCCACAGCTTACACTAAACAACATCAACATTCCACACACTCACAGGACCAAAATACTTGGGGTCACATACAATACATCATTATCTTTTGCAAACACCATTCAGGACATTAAAAACAAATGTACGTCAAGACTTAACACGCTTAGGGTACTAACAGGCACAAACTTTGGACACCAGCAGGAAACAATATCACTCATATACAAACAATATATTCGCTCAGTTATGGACTATGCTAGCCCATGCTGGGCACCCATTATCTCAAACACACACATAAACACCTTACAGACAATACTAAACAACGCTCTTCGTATCATTACAGGATGCACTCAAATAACACCAATAGAACACCTGCACACAGAAACAAAAATACTGAAAGTTAGGGAACATTTAGACATGAGGGGAACACAATTCATGGTAGCAGCGACAACTAACCCACAACACCCTTGCCACTACATGTACAATCATGCACCGACACCTCGCACCATTAAGGTAACACCAGAGAGACATTATGACCAAATACTCCATTCCATACCACGCCCCACAGACGTCACACAGTACAGAAAACACATACACACACACACCTAACCCACAAAGCACTGACACGACTCGGTCCGAATGCGGTCCTAGGTGCGAAGCCGCCACCCATTAACAGGTCAGAGATCATGACTCCAGATTCCTGGGATCTTGGGAGCATTGCTCCAGTAAATTTGACCATGAGAAAAAGTAAATTTGGGTTTGGGTTTTGTTCATCCGCTAGACGTTATGCAATTTTTTTGCGTATACGTTCTTGTACAAACCAATTTTTTTAAATTACAAATTTAGTTATTTTAAGTTTAGTTGGTAATTCCATATTTAACAATTATTTTTATTTTTTGTTAAGCTTCAATGTTTTGATAATTAAAATTTTATTAAAACGTATATTTTTTTAATATAAAATTATCAGGATTGGACTATGTTCCATTGATCTCGGCCAGGTTTGATAAATTGGCCAGATAATTACTTGTGCGGTTTTAAGTAATCCACCATGACTCTAGAATTGAAAAGTTTAGTTAAGTTTAAACTTACTTTTACTTACTTTAACTTACCTACTTTTACTTACTCTTCCTTACTTTTACTAAGTTTAAAGCACTTACTTTGACTTACTTTCATTGTACTATATTTACTTACTTTTACTCACTTTTACCATACTATATTTACTAACTTTTACTTATTTTGTATTTTTTCAGGTAGTCAATAATCAATAATGGATCCTAATATTGATGAAGTTGGAGAGAAAAGTGAGGGTGTTAAAAGGGGTTACTTTTGTGGTCAATGCAAGAACAAATATTCAAAGAAGCAAAACTGGGAGGAACATTTTAATTCCAAAAAAAAATTTGTTACAATACAAGAGGTCCCAGAGTTTGGGCCCACAGCTTAGATATTGCAGTAAAGAAATACCAGGATGAAGTGCAGCAAAGAGATACGGCAAAGCAGTCATTTAGTTTGTTCACAAAATGTGCTAGTGCTAGACCTCAGAAAAATGAACCAACTTCATCAACTGCTAATCTAGAAAATGAAACTTTTTCACTAGATGTTTCACAGACTGAAGAAAGTGCTTCTCCTCCACCTAAGAAACAAAAGGTAAGTGAGGAATCTGCGCATCAGACTAACAAAACTGCTTTAGAGGAATTTGAAAATTCCCAAATCCAGAAGACATTGAATGCAATTTTGCGCCTAACAAAAGAAACTCACCAAGCTGTTGTGGTTAATAAAGAGAAGAGTCAAAATATGCCTTCAAGTTCAAGTGTTGCATCCAAATCTAATAAAGCAAAAAGCAACAAATTTGACATTTCCATAGCCCATTTAAGCAAGTGTAAATCAATACAAGAAATCCTGAACAATGATTTGATCAAATCTACATTCAAATTGGTGGAAAAGAAGGATCTAGGGCATGCTGATGATTCATTTTCAGTACCAAGTGATATAATGGAAAACATTGCAAATAGTGACACTAATATGCCTGATGTAGATATAGCTGTTGAGGATGAAGATGATGATAATCAAGAAGATATTGATGATGCTTCTGATGATAAAATGTTTACATTATATTGCATAGCTTGCACAGACCCCAAAGCATGTGCTTCAGACAAACATTCTAACATAAAAGGTTACTTCAATGTTAAAGATTTAACCTATGTATGCAAACAAGGAGAAAATCAAGAGAGATGGTTTAGAAATCTGAAAACCCACCTGAAGAGACATTTAATTAAACTTCAGCATCATCAAAGAGCTGCTGTTTATGAAGTGATGAAAACATCTTCTCGGAACACTACTAAACGCATAGAAGACTTATGTGGCAACATCTTATACTACATAATGAAAACAAACACTGCATGGGCTCTATATCCAGTACTTCTAGCTGTATTACATAGGTCAGGTTGTGAGGTTGGAAATTTGAATCATAGCACACATGCGTGCGAGACAATTTGTGAGCTATTAGATAATCAACTTAAAGAACAAACTGTAAAGTGGTTATTAGAACAAACTTCAGTAACAATAACAGCTGACATTGGAACAATTTTGGGATTAAGCATGCTAGTTGTATTAGTTATGAATGAAGAAGATAAGACTGTAAAACTTGCTGGGATAAATTTAGTACGCAGCAAATCAGGAGTTTATTTGGCCAATGAAATTTTTGATGTGTTAAAGTCTCCTAATCACTTGAAACTATCTGAAGAAGCAATTAAATCCAAGGTATCTGGAATGGTTGGAGATGGGGCTTTTTGTAAGGACAACGAGCCATTTAAAAACGAAATGAAAAAGTTGTTTGGAGAAAATTTCAAATTTCGATGGGACTTAATGCATCTTGTGAACAGAGCCCACGTTGATGCATTGAAGAAAATTTGTAAACTAAGTGAGCTTTTAGACTTTATTCAGAATCACTCTTCAAATCTGAGATCAGGCCTTGACTATACCAATATGGTTCTTGACAATATCATTGATTTTAAGAGACCAAAACTCAAATCTGATGTGATACTCGCATGGTTAATTACGAATTTGATCAATTTGACAGATTTGTGGAAAATTGTGTTTTTTGATCATCCACAAGAGAAAGAAATTAGTGCCAAGTTCTATGTATTGATTTCCTATGGAACAAAGATTATGTTGCAAGTAGCTCAAAAAACCACAGTTAGTGCAGAATTTGTAGAAAATATATTTTATAAAGAAGGAGGGAAAACTGTTATGTTAAGAGTGATGGAAACAATTTCCAAATTAGCTAATGGAGGAAATGCAAATGATGCAGTTTCTGAATTTAAGCACGATACCACAGGGCAGCAAAAGGAACTAACAGCTGAGGATTACATCCTAAATGAAGTTTACAAATACATCAAGAAACGTTCTGATTACTACCAGGTTGCTGAAGTTGCTAGACCATCCAGAACCAGATCTGAAAGTAGTTTTACAAAAGACTCAGTGATAAATTGGCTGACAGAATATATAGAACAGCTGTGGAAAGGAATCACAGAGAGATTAAAGCATTTTGATAAAGATGGATCAACTGCCTGGAGTGAAGCACCAGCTGAAGGGACATTCTCCATTCTTGGTTACATTGTTGAACACAAAGGATCCATTAAGCCATCTCATTTGACTAAGCTGTGCAGAATTGTGAAGGAGGGTCCAGCTCCAGGCACTAGATCTGCTGTAATGATCACACAGAAAGCCATTGATCAGTGGCCAAGCATACATGGCGGTAAATTCACAACAAATGCCTACATGCAAGGTCTAACATCGTCCACTGTTGCTGCTGCAATGAATAAATAAACTTAAGGTGAGTTATAAACTGTACATTATTGTATTATTATGTTTAGCTAAAACAATTTGTAATTGGTATGTCGTCAATTCAAGAGTTTACTATCATTAACCTATCTAGTGGTGTAAGGGGAAAAAAAGTAAATTCAGAGCTGTGCTCCAGTAAATTTTTTCAAATCTGGAGTCATGTCAGAGATCAGCCTGAGCAGATCGGATCGAATTAACTTAGCACTATTCCGATGTGGACATCAACCCAACTTACGGACATATAAACACAGACTAGACAACTCCACAGACGCCAGGAGACACCACAAACAATTGAACACATTATGACAGACTGTACCGCTCTAGCACAACAACGAACACAACACAACATCACTAGTGCGCTGAACCTCTGTTTCACTCCGGAGAGGGCGATCGGTTACCTGCGTGCCGCCGGCTTGCTCGATCAGGGTGGGCTGATCGGCTAAACAACAACAATCACCCAGCTCTGCGGTTCGAACCCACGACTCACAGGAGTCTTAACACTGCCGAGCGTTGGCCTAGCTGATCGAGCCACCGGACGCTCTATGTGAGAAAGAGTGAAAGTTAAATTATTTAAAGAGCACAGTTTTCATTTAATATTTTTAACTCGCTGCTCTGCAAAGAAAAAACATTTGAGTGTACTTCTGGTGTAGCGTAAGAATTTGTACAAAAGGTGTTGAAGAAACTTCATTTTCTGGGAGTTTAGCACTTACCTTAATCATACAAGCCCATTTGGAAGTAATGCTACATGTATATATACTTGTGTGTATAAATGTTATTTCATCTGCTGAAAATTTTTGTAAAATGCTTTTTAGAATGCAGGTGTTTATTTTTGAAATTGTACTATTATATAGAATGTAAAATTAGTTTTTTTTGTTGTAGAACTCATGCTTGCGATCCTATCTTTTTTTTCGTATTGGTTATTGATAACGACACATTTGCAGAAACACTGTGATAAAATACCGTAGTATAAGTTACTATGCTGAGTACTAAGCGTGTTTTATTTGCAGGCAAGCAAGTTGGACGTATATGCACAGTTTTTGCAAAATTATCAGCGTGCAGTGGAAACAGTACGGCGGTGCAGCAGTCAAAGCCAACAGTTCGCTGACATCACGAGGTCCATAAAACTGAGATCTCTACAGGGGCAGGCGCAGTCCCTCGAAGATCTTCTGCATAGGCCGGTTGCGAGAGTGCAGAAAAATGCTCTCGTCTTACACGTTAGTAATTTTCCCATTATTAAGACAGTTTCAGAGTACTCGATGACGTACTTTCGCTTATTTTATTGGCTTGAATTTCATTAAAAGTGTTGCAATAAGTAAATGAATAAGAAGAGCTTACTAAAGTTAATGTCAGTACCGAAATTTAACTCGTGCCGAATTTAACTTCTTAACGACCGAAGTTTTTGTAGGGTTAAGTTATGAGTGCGTGTATTGCAAACGGTACATATTCGACCCAGTGGTCCAAAAGAGGTCAAAGAATCATTTCCCAGTCCATAATTTTTTTCATCTAAAAACTGATACCAAGTCTTTAATAAAATCACATTATTTTTGGTGTTACAATTAAGAGTGAGGTAATTAAATCTGAAATAATAATTTAGTTAAAATCGTTCCGCAGCATTTCTAAACACATTCTGGAGCATTTGCGGGGTTATGTTATCTGCAGCAGTTCGTATACGTGTACGTAAGTTTTCAAGACTCGTAATCTTCGTCTGATAGACGTGCGATTTGATAAAGCCCCATGCAAAGAAATCTAAAGGGGTTAAATCTGGTGATCTCGCTGGCCAAGGTCTTTTGTTGCTTCCGCGTCCGATCCAGCGATTTGGAAAACGTCCATTTAGATAATCCTGAACAATTTTGGCATAGTGACAAGGAGCACCATCATGTTGATAGACGACGGGGATAGGATTGTTAGTACCGTCGTCTATCAACATGATGGTGCTCCTTGTCACTATGCCAAAATTGTTCAGGATTATCTAAATGGACGTTTTCCAAATCGCTGGATCGGACGCGGAAGCAACAAAAGACCTTGGCCAGCGAGATCACCAGACTTAACCCCTTTAGATTTCTTTGCATGGGACTTTATCAAATCGCACGTCTATCAGACGAAGATTACGAGTCTTGAAAACTTACGTACACGTATACGAACTGCTGCAGATAACATAACCCCGCAAATGCTCCAGAATGTGTTTAGAAATGCTGCGGAACGATTTGAGCTGTGCAGGGATACTGATGGGCGTCACGTCGAATCCTACTCTTAATTATTTAATAAATGTTACCACTTTATCATTTTATGATTGAATTCCATATAATTTCCAAGTGCTTCACAAAAATAGATCCTGACTTTATGTACACCCTGTATACTCGTAGCAATGTTTGTTTTCATAAACAAGTTTTCTCATTTCAATTCTAGGACTTACTGAAATATACTCCTGAAAATCACAGCAACCACGAGGCGATAAAAGAAGCTTTGAATATGACTCAGAACTTCCTCACTCATCTCTCCATGATGCAGACCGAAGCAATGTTTCCAGTAAGTCTTTCAGAAGTTCCTGTTTTGTATATTCATGTCTTAATGTCCTTTTACGACGCTCATTGATATTTATTTTATTAATCAGTAAAAGCCACATTCATAAGCTTACATTAAAAACAAATGTTTCCAACAGCAGTAACTTTATACGATTTTACTTTTAAAAAAAGGGCTGCGTCGTGGTCATTGCCACAACACTGCTTCCAGTCGATCAGAAAAATTAAGCAATATTAGGTCTAGGTAGTAGGTAGATTTTTGACCGTCCGCCGTGTCCATATGATGTAGCGACCCGTGGTTCGGGCCCCACGTAAAGCTGTAGGCTACCTCCGTCATATGACCTTTGCTGCTGCTAAACAACCCCCAAAACACAATTTCTTTTTATTTTCAGTCGCAAGATCGACCACAACGCCATCTTGTAAGGAATTCTTTTATTGTGGAATTGGTTGACGGACATAGGAAGTTGAGGCATCTGTTTTTATTCAACGATGTTTTAGTTTGTGCCAAATACAAAGTACGTATCATTAAAAAGAATTTCGGTAATCAGCAATCCCCTTGTCTCTGTATTTCACTTTGAAGTCGCTTCCAGAATTATGTTCCAAAATATTTGAAGTTATTGGCATTTTTAAGTTGTTTTCGTTTTTTTAGAAGTATTTTTTATTTTTTTATAAGCCGCGCCTTCGGCTCCCTACCCTACAGGTAGGGCTTGTGATCACTTCGTGATATTTAACGCCGCTCATCTTGATAGATCCGACCCTAACGGGCAACTGAGCGAGAGACATTAGCTCCACCAACTTTACGCGAGTCAGCCAATCATAGCAGGCGACTGAGCGAAATAGATATTTGTTCCTCCGCTCAACTACACTCAAAACCGCGCAAAGTTTTTTATTTATAGATAGATTTTTTTACTTTGAAATAGTTTTCATCTGCAAGAACTGAATATCGACAGTGAAAATACAATACAGATTTCAGAGACAGTAACGTATAAGTGTTATTTATCTGATTAGTGGAATTAATATTAATGATGAATTAATCATATTAATATCTGATGTTGCTTCTTTCAAAGGCAACAGGTAGAGCGGAGAAATTTACATTCGAAGTGAAGTGGTACATCAGTCTGCACGACATCGTCGTCATAGGAGAAAACGTCTTCGAATGCGTGAGAGAAAATAGTCCTCCAAATCTGGTCGCACTCAAAACCCAAGCGTCCACCGTCAGGGATCAAATCAAAAGACAGGAATCACACGCTGAATTAAGAGTGGTAAGATCTAATATACTCTTTTAGGAAGACGTTCCCCATGTACTTCCGTAGTTCTTCCTTTGGAGCACGTAGTGACCACATCACAAAGCCTTTTCCCGTTAGATTATTATTGACGTTAAGCGATGTCTGTTCAGTAGCTGGATGGGTGACTGCCCTCTGCGTAAAGCTATAATGCCGCGAGTCTCATCCGTCATGTGACTTGCCATCACGAAGAAGGTTAAACAACCCCGAACATTATTACTATCATTAAACAACACTTACATAAGGATACTGATGCCCTGCTTTGGATACTTCAAATGAATGCAAGGTACATAAATAACAAACAAGCAGGCAGGCATGAAATTTGTACATGGCATTTACTTATGGGTGGGTGATATTTTTTTGGAAATGAGATACTGACTTGGTTTTCAGCTTCTACGAAAATGGGGTATTAAGAACTTTAATCCTTTTTACATCATCCATAATGTTTTTTACATTATTATAAAGGACGGTATATTCCTTCATAAAATAAATTTGGTTTTATCCTACTTGATGTTACAGGTAAGCCGTATCAATTTATCTCGAGGGGAAAAACGTCGGAAAAAGTTGTCTGAATTGGAGGCTCAACTAATCCTCGCTTCTCCGAACCTTCCACTGAGGATTGGGAAAAGAACGGGACTAACACACACATTCCTTCTCACGTCAGAATACGAGAGAGATCAGTGGGGAGAGGCCATTAAAGTGCTCCAGGTGAATGGTTCAATTAAGAATTTTACTGTTCTTTACAAAACAGTAGAACCAGTGGTCGAATTGTAAAATTTTAACAAGGGGGATGGTGGTGAGAGTGGGTAGGGTAGTTAACAAGGGGGATGCTATCCCCCTCATCCCCTCAATTCATATTTTATAAGTACTTATTTTATACATTTTATATATATTAATATTTTTTATTATAATAGTAATATTAGATAGTTTGGAATAAGAATATCAGTAACTTGAAGCTATTCGGCTATTCTGACTCCGACTGCTGTATTAAGTCGGATTAGCGAAGGTTTACATTATACAGGGTGTTTCACAACCGGTCTGCCATACTTTCGGGGGTGATATCGAGTAAAAAAGTTAATACAACATCGGTGCTGTTTCCAAACGTTGCGGAGCTACGGACGTTTTAAGGTGCACAGAAAAAAATAAACGAGCGTATTAATCTCATGTATTTATTGCTACATTTTGTGAGATACACCTTAAAAATGTTCAAAATGTCCGCCTCAGTTTTCAATGCAAAGCTTTGCTCGTTCCAAACAAGAGTCCATTGCCCATTGAATCATTTCGGGGTGTTCTTGTATGTAAGCAGCGGCATCCATAATCCGACGCAAGAGTTCCCCTCTCGTTTGTACTAAGGTCTAGTAGACCATCTCTTTCATAAGGCACCATAAAAAGAAATCTAACGGGGTTAGGTCCGGAGCTCTCGGGAGCACCGATATTCTGACCAGTACAACCAATCCAACGATTCCCGTACCGCTGATTCAAGTAATCCGTAACATGACGACCAAAATGTGGTGGCGCCCCATCGTGCTGAAAGAACATCCTGCGCCTCGTCTCCAAGGGCACGTCGTCCATCAAAAGCGGCAATTCGTTCGTCAGGAAGTTCAGATAAATATCAGCAGTTAATCGTTGTTCCAAAACAAACGGTCCAATCAGCTGATCTCCGATTACACCGCACCAAACATTCACCGAGAATCGATGTTGAAAGTTTCCTTCAACGATACTGTGGGGATTATCGGCGGATCACAAGTGGGAATTTCGTCTCTTGTTAATTCTGTCCCAAATGAATTGTGCTTCATCACTAAACAGTATGCGATTAAGAATTTGGTGATGCATAATCATCCACTGGCAAAATTGAACACGTTTATCGTAATCATTCTGTTCAAGAGCTTGCACATGTTGCAAATGATAGGGATACAAACCCTCATCATGTATGGTTCGCCATACACGCGATGTGGATTCAGCAATTCGTCTAGAAATCCTTCGAACACTGGTAGTTGGGCTACGTTGTACTACGTCCAGTATGCGCTCCTCCACAGCAACGGGCCGTCGTGCTATATGTTCTTGGTTACGTGGAACAATTGTCCCTGTTTCCCTTAATCTCTGGCGTGTGTCATTAAACACTTTCCTGTTCGGTATTTGGCGGTTCGGAAAACGTCTTCGATATTCCTCAACTGTCGCTCTGCTGTTACCATCACAGAATCCATAAATGAAACGGATATCAGCGTATTCAGTGGGTGTGAACTGTTGATTCATTTTGATTGTTCACCTTAGCGCAACACAGTGTCTCGTACCACAGATCAGAACCAACTGAAAGAAAAAACTGAGGATTAGTAGTGGTAACTTCGTTAACCGAAACTACCACCAGTGCTGCCATCTATTGAATTATACACACGTAGGGATTTGTTGTTTGCACATCTTAAAACGTCCGTAACTCCGCAACGGTTGGAAATAGCACCTATGTTGTATTAACTTTTTTACTCGATATCCCCCCCCCCAAATTATGGCAGACCGGTTGTGAAACACCCTGTGTGTGTATATATATATATAAAATTTTTAGTTTGATGTTAAAGTGTAGTGTATTTTATGTAGTTAATAAGAGGGTGGTTATTTGATTCTGAGTTAACAAAGGGGATGCCATCCCTTTATCTAGATAACAAGGGGTGATGATAATTTGATTTTGAGTTCACAAGGGGGATGCCATCCCCCTTCAATTCAAGCCCTGAGTAGAACCCATCATAAAGGCAAATATTTTTTTTATAATTTCAAGTGACGATAAAGAGGTGGCCTCCCCGCCCTTTATCTATCTCGGGCTAAAGTCAGGCTTGGAAAAATTAAATTTTTTTCCGGAGAATTACAATTATAATTACAATTACTTCGGCTCCGATAGTCACAATTATAATTACTATTACTATTACAATGGCATCATCTATCAAACTAGTTAAATAGGCAAGATCATATTCGCCAATTAGAAATCAACATCATGGTTTTCTCATAGATTTAATTGCGTACTTATTTATTGTATAGTTTATATTATTTCAAAAAAAAGGGAAAAGAGGAAACGAGTATCAATGGATCACGAATCAATATACTGTATGTTAATATCAGATAAGTTGTTTTAGTTTCAATTACAGAGAGGAAACTTTGATTTGAGATATAATTCTACAGTATACAGTATTAGATTTGAATAAACAGCTATAAAACAGATGAAATTACAAATGTAATTTTTTTCTAGCCTAGCTAAGATATTCCAGGTTGGGGTCCCTACCCCTCACTTCCTTGGGGATGTTACCTAATTTCATCCTTTCAAGCTGTCATCCCAAAGTTGATACTTTTTACTGCTGTTAATGGAAATGCGTGAGATAATGTAATATGATGTATACGAATTACCGTATAATTCAAAGCTGGGCACTTGCGGTTTTTTTTGCGGTACTGCGGTACTACCGCACTACCAAACCGGTACCGCATAACGCAGTACCGCAAAGGATCGCTGAAAGTACAGCCTGTACTTTCAGCGATCCTTTGCGGTACTGCGTTATGCGGTACCGGTTTGGTAGTGCGGTAGTACCGCAGTACCGCAGTACCGCAAAAAAAACCGCAAGTGCCCAGCTTTGCCGTATATACTCGTGTATAGGTCGAGTTTTTAAGACTGAATTCTTAGGCAAAAATTAGGGGGGTCGACCTATGTAAGGGTAACATTTTCGTGGGGTTGAAATCCGTGCACGATGGGTAGGGCTAGGAGCTACTGTTAGCTTCAGACATGAAAAATATTTTCCATTGAGTACCGGTAAACAATGAAAACATAAAATATGTACAAATTATTAAAATTACTGAATGGTAGCACAGGATGATATAAAACATAAAATGAATATATTTTTAAAAGTTTATTTATAGAATGATAAAATATGATGCTTTATTACCCTAATTTGTTGTTCCACTACCCTCAACAACTGGGGTCGACCTATACACGAGGCATATGATAAATTAATGATTTCTTGGCCAAAAATCAAGGGTCGACCTATACACAAGATCGACCTATACTCGTGTATATATGGTAAATCACAATTCCCTGAATTAATATTAATTTGTAATTAAGACAGTGAATAAACAAGAGTTTACCAGAAATGAGTTATGAGTTATTTATTTAACACAAAGTAAATAAAAATTAACTAATTATATTATTGTGGATTTCCATTTTCAGCATTTGTGATGGTGCTAGTTTCTATAACGAAATCGCCGAACTGACTAATAAGTGTTCTTCGATAGGAACTATTGTTTTTTGTTCATTTAAAATCTTTAATGGTTCATATGTTTATTAGGAAAGAAAATGAAAATAAAAGGTGTGAACTGTATATGAGTATTTAGACTGAAAGAGAAATCTTGAAATAGATAATTTATGTTGGCAATTCATAACACAAACCTGCGATGGTTTTGTTGTCCGAAATATTTTATCATTTTTGCACGCTGATTCTGAAAATAATATTAATTTTTCGCCATCACGTACAGATTTTTCACAAAATGTCATATTTCATATTACATGTGTAAGTAATTTTCATTAAAATTGACTCAATTAAATTTTTATTAAAAACTACTGCCTATAAATACTTCCAGATCAGAAGTGACGTCATAGCCTCTTCTAGAACATTCGAGAAACGCACCGCTAGTATATAAGTGATTGACAAGCCACGAGATGAGTCAGTCTGTCTAGTGCGTGCGAGGTTATAGTTCTTTATTATTCAAAGGTGCGCGGTCACTATATTTCTCTTTTGAAATTTGTTTATTCGCCGCTATGGCAACCAGAGGGTGTGTAAATAGCTCAAACACTTTGTTATATTTGTGGAAAATTTACTGTGTAAAAACAAAGGCGAGAAATTACAGACTTCGTCAAGAAAACATACTATGCGTACTTCGGAATTAAACTTGGGGATCAAGACAAATTATGGGCTCCACACAAAGTTTGCAGTGTTTGTGTTGAACAACTTAGACTGTGGAGTAAAGGTAAAAAGGATTCTTTACCTTTTGGGATTCCACTGGTCTGGCGTGAGCCTAGAAATCAAAGCAATGACTGCTATTTTTGTTCAAGTAATGTGCAAGGCTACAATACTAAAAATAAAAAGGAAATTTCTTATCTAAACTTTCAGTCTGCTATAAGACCTGTTGCTCATGGACCTGGTATACCTGTACCTACTAAACCAAATACTCTTGATAGAACTTCATCTGATTCGGTGTCTGATGACGATGGAAACGATGAAATTGATTGTTTTCAAACCGAAACATCTGGTGAACCCCAATTGTTTACACAAAGTGAACTTAATGATTTGGTAAGAGATTTGTGTCTCCCGAAGGATTCTTCACAGATTTTGGGATCCAGACTTCGTGCAAAGAACTTGCTTTCTCCCGGGACGTCATTTTACTGGTACAGAAATCGAGAAAAAGAATTCATCCAATATTTTTTCTCAAGAAAATTCACTGGTATATTGCAACAATGTTTCGGAACTAATACTTAAGCTAGGCGCTGCAGTCTATGACCCAAATGAGTGGAGACTTTTCATTAATTCCTCCAAAAGAAGTCTAAAAGGCGTCCTCCTTCACAACGGTAACTCGTATACATCCGTTCCTGTGGCTCATATGGTTCACTTGAAGGAAATGTATGAAAATCTTGAGCTGCTTCTAGCTAAGGTTAAATACAAAGAACACAGTTGGCTACTTTGTGGAGGCTTAAAAGTGATTTGTATGTTGTTAGGTCAACAACCAAGGTTATACGAAGTTTTTGTGTGAATGGGACAGCCGAGCAAGAACTCCGCACTGGATAAAAAAGGAATGGCCACGCAGAGTCAACCTGACACCTGGTTCTAAAGACATTCAACGTGAAAGTTTGGTTGACACGAAGAAAGTCCTTTTACCTCCGTTTCACATAAAATTGGGCTTGATGAAGCAATTTGTTAAGGCCTTGGATGAAGATGGAGATTGTTTTAAGTATCTCTGTGGTAAATTCCCAACTCTTTCGGAAGCAAAATTGAAAGAAGGAATTTTCGTTGGTCCCTAGATTAGAAGACTGACTTTGGATGAACACTTTGAAAGAACAATGAACAATCTTGAAAGAGAAGTGTGGATTGCTTGCTTTTAAGGATGTTATCAGCAAATTTTTGGGGAACAGTAAGGACCCACATTACCAAAACATTGTGAACAATATGCTAAATAAGTTCAAAGAGTTGGGTTGTAATATGAGTTTAATCCTTTACTGCATAAACGGACGAATTTGTAACCTGTCAAATACACGCATTCATAACTTAACCCTAAAAAAAATTCGTGCAGTAAAGGGTTACAATTACATTTCTTACATTCACACTTGGATTACTTCCCTGAGAATCTGGGGGCACTCAGCGAAGAACAAGGCGAACGATTTCACCAAGATATCAAAGAAATGGCGGAGATATCAGGGAAGGTGGGACATCAGCATGATGGCTGATTGCTGCTGGATGTTGAAACGGGATACTCTAGAATTATTACATAAAAGAAAAGGAACAGCCCGTACATTCGAGACTAAAAGGCATAGATCTCGCAAGAAAACTCAGGACAAATAAAGATGAATATGTAATTGAAGTTAATAGTCTTCTTTCTTTTTAAAGTTGTTTGCATTTGTAATTAGTATAACGGGGCGAAATAGGTACCTAATGTAAATTGAAATAAATAATATTTATTTATGTTGTTGTTTTTTCCCTTCCAGTTTGCAGAAAATCTTTACGTGATAGAAAAAAATGGACACCTTATCCGAAATCAGCGTAGTTGAATTATATAAAATCAGTTATTAGTAAGAAAACAACTCTTACAACGTTCTCATTCGCAGGCCTGTGATAATTCATTTGATGTTGCAGTGACAATTTTGTTATGCAAAGAATGAATTACTTATTGATGGTGAATTTATTTTATATTTTTCTTCGACCTGTGGAGAGTGACTTCGATTATACGTTGGTAAGAAGCACACAAGTTACTGAGACGTTTTATTACGTCAACTAAAACTTATGCTTTAAGATGTTAAGTCAATGATTTTAAGAAGACCTTGTTTAACCCTTTAAGACCTAACTACGTACGACGTACGAATGATCACCACAAACTAACTACGTACGCCGTACGATTTTAGTTTTCACGTCCGTATTTGAATGGGCGTAAAAGGAA
Source organism: Bathynomus jamesi (assembly GCA_023014485.1). Classification (NCBI taxonomy): domain Eukaryota; kingdom Metazoa; phylum Arthropoda; class Malacostraca; order Isopoda; family Cirolanidae; genus Bathynomus; species Bathynomus jamesi. The sequence goes on along the minus strand of JAJOZX010001374.1, from coordinate 210,421 downwards.
CGCCGTCTGTGGGACGTACGTTCTGCCTTGACATGCAGTACCGAAAGGATTAAATTTAAACAACATTTTTAAACATATTCTTAGTATTTCAGATAAAATATACTCTGGAAATGTGCAGACATTTTTAACGAGCAAAAAACAAAATGTTTATTTCAGACTCAGTAGGTACAAAAAGTATACAAGTGATCCATATATGTTTACGAAATAGCTACATGTATAACTGTCTATAACAGTAATTACATAGGCCTATAAAATACTATGAATAAGCATAGGCCTATAAAGTACTATGGCATAGGCCTATAAAATACTATTGGAAGCATTACTTACGCTAATGCTTCTAGATTCTAGATTTCTAAATCACTTACCAGTTCGCCAACCATTGCTTCTACTGTCTTATTAACTGACTCAGCCTAGTAATAACTCTATACAGGGTGTACATAAAGTCAGGATCTATTTTTGTGAAGCACTTGGAAATTATATGGAATTCAATCATAAAATGATAAAGTGGTAACATTTATTAAATAATTAAGAGTAGGATTCGACGTGACGCCCATCAGTATCCCTGCACAGCTCAAATCGTTCCGCAGCATTTCTAAACACATCCTGGAGCATTTGCGGGGTTATGTTATCTGCAGCAGTTCGTATACGTGTACGTAAGTTTTCAAGACTCGTAATCTTCGTCTGATAGACGTGCGATTTTATAAAGCCCCATGCAAAGAAATATAAAGGGGTTAAATCTGGTGATCTCGCTGGCTAAGGTCTTTTGTTGCTTCCGCGTCCGATCCAGCGATTTGGAAAACGTCCATTTAGATAATCCTGAACAATTTTGGCATAGTGACAAGGAGCACCATCATGTTGATAGACGACGGGGATAGGATTGTTAGTACCGTCTTAAACAGAATCTATAAATAGACCCTCATTTTTCGTATATGTCATTCTTTTCTTTAACCTTGCGTTGGATAGACGTGTATTATCTACTGCTGAAGATGTATCGTCAACGTCGTTTGCGTCATTACTTACGGAGAAGGAAAGTTGTTTGTTATTCTCATCGAAGGAATGTCAGAAGGCGTACTAAGGAGAAGATATTTAAAGCTTCAATGAAATTTGTTTATTTGTCTAAAAATACATTTGGTGTTAATGCCGATGCATATTACACCTTGTGTTTGGATCTTTTAACTAATGAAGCTAAATCTACTATTTTAAAATTTAATTATTATCAAGTAACTGGTGTATCATTTGAAAGTATACCACAAATGAATATGTCTGGATATGTTATTAATTTTGAAGATACATTAGGTCGTAAGAAAGATGCTAGGGAAAGGGTAGAAAGGGATCCTAATGTTGGGACATCACCTGCACCATATTTAATTGTTCCACATGCTGTTTTGTTTGAACCTAATATTGATACTTCACATAGTGCGGAGCAAGTAATGAATCATCCAAGAACTAAATGGTTCTCACCTTTTAAGGAGTTTAGAATGTATCGTAGACTAAGGCAAGTGTGTCAATTAGGTGAAAATGTCACTGCTCAATTCCCACATAGTTTGATTAAGATATCTACGAATGATTTATCTAAACCATTAGGTCGTATTTATGTTGGTAAATATACACCTGAAGGATCTCAAAAAAATGAATATGCATTTAATTATGTTAATAGAATTGTTTTTTATGTAAAGTTATTTGGTATTAAACAATAAAGCTATGTATGAGTCAATCTTTTTATAGCCAAAAATTTAAATACCCAATTTCGATCAATGCGCGGGTCTAGTATTACCCCGCGCATTGTTCGTTTGCGCGATTTGGATCATATTACAACGCTATGACTCATCGGACAAAAATAGAATAGAGGGTTCGGACCATGTAGCCAATAATTTAGACCATGTAGCCACTGATAGGTTAGGTGAGAGCCACTCTATAGATTTAAAAAAAAATGCCGGCAAAACAGTATTAAGTTAAAAGTTAAATCAAAATAAAAATAATTAAGAGTAGGATTCGACGTGACGCCCATCAGTATCCCTGCACAGCTCAAATCGTTCCGCAGCATTTCTAAACACATCCTGGAGCATTTGCGGGGTTATGTTATCTGCAGCAGTTCGTATACGTGTACGTAAGTTTTCAAGACTCGTAATCTTCGTCTGATAGACGTGCGATTTGATAAAGCCCCATGCAAAGAAATCTAAAGGGGTTAAATCTGGTGATCTCGCTGGCCAAGGTGGTCTGTTGCTTCCGCGTCCGATCCAGCGATTTGGAAAACGTCCATTTAGATAATCCTGAACAATTTTGGCATAGTGACAAGGAGCACCATCATGTTGATAGACGACGGGGATAGGATTGTTAGTACCGTCGTCTATCAACATGATGGTGCTCCTTGTCACTATGCCAAAATTGTTCAGGATTATCTAAATGGACGTTTTCCAAATCGCTGGATCGGACGCGGAAGCAACAGACCTTGGCCAGCGAGATCACCAGATTTAACCCCTTTAGATTTCTTTGCATGGGGCTTTATCAAATCGCACGTCTATCAGACGAAGATTACGAGTCTTGAAAACTTACGTACACGTATACGAACTGCTGCAGATAACATAACCCCGCAAATGCTCCAGGATGTGTTTAGAAATGCTGCGGAACGATTTGAGCTGTGCAGGGATACTGATGGGCGTCACGTCGAATCCTACTCTTAATTATTTAATAAATGTTACCACTTTATCATTTTATGGTGGAATTCCATATAATTTCCAAGTGCTTCACAAAAATAGATCCTGACTTTATGTACACCCTGTATATAAAACTGGTATCAGACTGCACAATTTGGCGCATTATTGACTACAAACAATAGACTGGCACTATAAAGGCCACCATTTATAAACCTAGGGGGTTCTTAATATTATTTTAATTAGATTGTTATGAGCCACATAGCTTTCTTGTATTATACACTCTGTAATTCCCCTATAATTGAACTTTATACACTGATTAGAAAATTAGATATATGTACAATAGGCGTTATTCAAAACTTTTTATACCTTAAAGTATTTTCCTGAGCATAAATTTATCTTGTTTGACATTTTTTTTAATTATTTTAAATACAGAATTATTAAAACTTTTTTATGATTGTCTACAGGCAAATACTCCGGGCGTGGGAGGAAGTTCCCTCACGCTTCCTGAACTTCAGAGTTGGATCACTGCCTACAGATCCTTTTTGAAGACCAACATGGGCACCTTTCTCCTGAAGTCGAACAGGGACGATTCTTTGTTGCTAGGAGACCTTCACATTGTCGTCTCCAGCCTCCACGGATTAACGAGCCCAGCAAACATGTTCCTCTGCTTCGAAATAGATTCCTATGGCCACTTCTTCAGAAAGGCTAAGACGAAAACCTCTGAAGGGATTGAACCTCACTGGAACCAGGACTTCATCATTGAGCTGGAGGGGTCACAAATCCTGAGAATTCTTTGCTACGAGGACAACCTCAAGGAAGGAGTACAGTTGAGGGGAAAGGCACATTTGGAGGTTTGGATTCTGTTTCATTGGTACCAAGAGTGAATTCATACTCATACTATTGATGTGTTTATCCAGTGAATGAATTCCCTTATCAAATGGTATTTGGCCTTCTTATGCATAACTAAATTCTTTCAAAAAACAAACTCGAAATAAATTGTACTAATTTTATATTCGATCAGTTGTCCCGCTCGTGGCTGAGTAGTACACTAGTTGAGAGAAGAGTCAGTCTTCAAGACCTCGTACTGGTCCTCTCTCTGAAATTTCTTCCTCCAGAAGCTACACTCAGGGGAGTTCCTTCCGGTAAACCCACGGGTCTCTTCGGGGCTCCCATTATGCTGGTTTGCAGGTAAAGTTGATGATATTATTATTGCCAAAATAGGCTTAAGTGTTGGTCCAGGTGACCTCTCCAAAAATTTAATTATATAAATTTTGTACACAAGGTGAAATTTTAATGGAACTTCTGTAGGGGTTTCTTTTTTCTAAGTTCTTATTCACCGACCGAAGCTCAAAGTAAACTATACTATGACATTTTCTTCGTTGTCGCCGTTGTCGTAAGATTTTAAGAAAACTACCCTAAATCGGAAAGGTATGATTCTAATTATTGTAAATTTTGAAAGTTTTTGTAAGTTATAACCAGTGCAAATTTATTAAAAATTGGAGATGCGGTATTGTAATTTAAGCAAATTTGTTGCAAACAAATAATTTTTTTTAATTCTTTTAATCTAAGTTTAAGAAACAGGTTGTTTATTGCGTTTTCTGGAAGCTTCCTGGCTATGAGTGAGTTCGGTTGGTGAACCCGTCTTCACGTCCTTCTAGTTTTCAGTTGTTCTTTTGTATTAAATACGATCTGAGTCAGTGTTTATCGGCACGGAACATAATTATCATAATTTTCAGCGTCTACTCAAAATCTTAAATGTAGTTGCAACTTTTGTTCCGGTTGCGCAAAGAATGATCAATTATAACTTCAGAAGAAAAGTTTCTTTACATTTCTTCCAGCTGATTAATTTCCACCCTTTTATGTGAGGTCGTTAGAACCGAGCAGTATTCAAATGTTGATATAATTTTGTTTTTAGCAAAGTGACCATTCCGTTTTTGTCTCCTCTTTTGGAAGTCATAAATATGTTTGGTTATTTTCTTCGTCTTGTTTATTGCTATTTTGTTTTGTAATTTTGGCTTCTCAGGATCTTTTGCAGTATCGTCTGAGGTCTTAATTTGTACGCTGAATTTTGTATCATCGAAAAAAATACTGTTCTATTTATTTCCATATCCACATGGCCCCACTCCTGTTCATTATCATGCTAACAGACATAGACAGTGGAGTAAACACCAACAGTGTAGTAACATCCTTTGCAGACGATACAAAGATCAGCAGAAAAATCAGCGATGCAATTGAGATGGAGATTTTCTGTCTAACTATTCTTTCAAATATTTTAGTGAGATGAGATGTAAGTGACACTGGCCTATAGTTTTTGGCCTCGGATCGATCTCCTCCTTTATATATTGAGACTATGTTCGTGCTCTTCAGGATGCCCGGTATTTCTCCCGTGTCTAGTGATCGTCTCCATATCCAATATAGGAGCTCAGCGATTGCATTCTTGCAGTTTTTGATCGGTGTGGCATTCCATTCATCCGGTCCTGCCGCTGAGTGTACTTTTAGTTTCCCTATAGCTTGTGTAATATCATCTGGCGTAAAGTCGAAGTCCGTTATACTTTCCCCTTGTAATTCTTCTTCAAAGAACGCGTTTCTATCGCATATCAGTTTGTCAGTTTTTGGGATACTGAAAGATGATTCGTACTAAGCTCTTAATATTTCAGATACTTCTCTTAGATCATCAGATAAAGCACTGCTCTCGTTTTTCAGAGGTCTGATAGTCGCATGGTTTTTCGATTTCCTTTTTGCAAAATTCTAGAAGTACTTTGAGTTAACCTTTATCGCTTCTATAGCGTCGTCATCTTCTTTTTCTGTATGCTTTTCAATTAGTTCCTGTATGACGTCATCGATACTCTGCGTTTATCATTTAATATTTTTCTGATGTTGTTATCTTTACAGTTACTTAATTTTGCAGTCACTCTTTTTCTCTTTCGGAACAATGCCCTCTTTTGTCTCTCGAACCTGCTTCTCTTTCCTCTTTGTTGTATTTTTGGGACATGTCTTTCCACAATTTCCAGCGTCTTCTCCTCTAAAGTCATTAGCATTCCTTCCATTGTCTTGGCCTCGAAAATGGATTTACAATCTATTACTTCAATGCTGGATGCAACATCTTCCCAGTTTATAGCTTTGGAGTGAAAATTAAAAATTTCGAATTTGCTTCTTTCTGTTGTTCGTGTTTTTTCCTTTCCTGTTGCTTTTATAATGGTTGTTATTTCAATAATGTTATGGTCCGATATTATAGATGGGGATATTTCTACATTATCAATTAGGTTGCTGTTGTTTGTGAATACCAAATCTAGTCAGTTGGTTTTTCTTGTGTTTTCTGTTATTTCTTGTGTTAGCATAAATTCATCAGCTAGAGCTAGTAGCATTTTTACCTGCTCCTGGTCTTCCCGTGTGCCCCCCTTGTCCTGGTGTATACATATATTTTTTCCTACCCTTTTATATTTCATGAATGGGAAATTAAAATCACCACAGAGAAAAATATTTGTAATATATATGTATATATATATCCAGGGTGTTTCATAACATGTGTGACGCACTTTCAGGATGGATTCAGGACCTGAAAACAATGAAAAAAGTTTATATAAACATATGCCCGAAATCGCTTTGTTTCCGAGTTACAGCTCGTTATGTGTTCCAGCAAGTATCCGCCTTACCTTTAAAAGAAGTGCTCAAAATGACCGCCTTGCGCTTGAATACACGCCTGAAGACGCCTTGTCATAGACTGCCTGGCGCGTTCAAACATTCCCCGTATTGCTCGGATTTTCTGGCATCCTTGTTCTACACGTTGGCGAAGCATTTCAACGTTGTCAATGGGTGTCACGTAAACAATGGATTTCAGATCACCCAACAGGTAAAAATCGAGTGGATTCAAGTCCGGGGAGCGAGCAGGCCACGCAATGGGTCCTCCACGGCCTATTCATTTATCAGGGAAATGGTAATCCAAATAGTCTCTGGCTTACTCGACTAAAATGAGGCGGAGCGCCGTCATGCATAAACCACATACGACGTCGGACACCAAGAGAAACTTCATCTAGTAAATCGCTGAAATCATTCCTTAAAAATTTGGAATAGGATTCTCCTGTTAATCTTCCAGGCAAAACAAAAGGACCGATTAAGTTGTCGGCAATAAGTCCTGCCCATACATTGATACTAAATTGTTGTTGGTGCCTTGACTGGATGATGGCATGCGGATTCTCTTCGGCCCAGTGATGAGTGTTGTAAAAATTGATCACGCCATTTCTTATGAAGGCAGCCTCATCAGAAAACAACACGGAGGATAGAAAAAGAGGATCGCGAGCACACTGTTGAAGGAACCAAGTACAAAAAGCTCTCGTGGTTGGAAATCAGCTTCAGTAAGGCCTTGTACATACGCATTACACTCGGCAAGTCTATACATGAGAGGCATGTCTGCCATTTCTCTGTTTGAATAAGCCTCCTTCTCACTTCAGATGCACACTATCACTGAATAGCACAAAAACTTTTAAGTTTTTTTTTTCAGTGGACTGCACTCATTCACAATAAGAAGTTACGAATGCGAACAGTGAAACACCGCGATGCACCTGACTGACTGACTGATGGCTCTACACTCAACGATATTGAAACATGTCATAGAGTGTACGAAACATTACAATCGGCAAGGCCATACATGAAATAAGTCTCGTACACACTCACAAACATTGTCGGCAAGCGGTGTTTGTAAACAGTTTGCGGAAAGAATTGCTGGAACACAAAACGGGCTGTAACTCGGAAACAAAGCGATTTCGGGCATATATTTATATAAACTTTTTTCATTGTTTTCAGGTCCTGAATCCATCCTGAAAGTGCATCCCACATGTTATGAAACACCCTGTGTATGTATGTACCGTGTGACCACAAAAATTGTCCCTGTTTTTAATCGCTTATTACTCAGTCATTATTGCAGCTTCACAAATGAAATAAAAAGCATTCGAAAGAGAACATTTTAAAGTTTTATTTAATTTTTTCGATATCCTGGATACGAAATCAGTACTTATAAAAAAATGACAGTTTTATCCACCACAATCATGGGTTATTTGTCGTGTGACCACAAACATTGTCCCTGTTTTTAATCGCTTATTACTCAGTCATTATTGCAGCTTCACAGATGAAAAAAAAAGCATTCGAAAAAGAATATTTAAAAGTTTTATTTAATTTTTTCGATATCCTGGATACGAAATCAGTACTTATAAAAAAATGACAGTTTTATCCACCACAATCATGGGTTATTTGTCGGACATGCAACGTGTTTTCATCGCAGAAGAGATGATCAAACATGGCTCGGTAGTTGCCACCCAACGGTCTTTCAGACGACACTACGGTCAGCAAAGGACCATAGATCCTAAAACGATTCGCAGGATTTTCGCAAAATGGAAACATCACGGCTCAATCAAGAACATGCATAAAGGCAACTCTGGGCGCAGCAAAGGTGCGCGAACCGCTGAAAACATTGATTCAGTCGCAAATCAGCTTGAAACGGACAAGAAATCTGTGAGACGACTATCAGCTGTGACAGGAATCAAACGGGAGAGCATTCGGAAAATAATCACGTTGGATTTGAGAATGAAGTCATTCAAAATTATGTGTTTGCAACAGCTTAGCGAACAAGACTACCAGCGTCGTTTGATGTTTTGTGAACGCATTGAAACAATAATTGAACAAAACCAGATAAGATTAAGTGACATAATATTCAGTGATGAATGCCACATCTATCTCAATGGGTTCATCAACAGACAGAATTACCGGTGTTGGTCACAAAACAAGCCAAATATACACTTGGAGAAACCTCTGCATTCACCAAAAGTTACTGTCTGGTGTGGTTTGAGTAGCAGCAAGGTTTATGGTCCTTACTTTTTTGAGGACCCGAGACAAGGAGACCGCTTTCAGTAACTTCAGAAAGATATGTAGAAATGCTGAACACTGTTTTTGAACAAGAAAACTGCAGTAACAAGTGGTTTCAGCAAGACGGAGCAACAGCCCACACAACTAGGCAATCACTGGAATGTTTAACAAGATTTTTTGAACAAAGATTCATTTCTCATCGCTCGCAGTTTCCCTGGCCCGCAAGATCTCCCGATCTATCACCTATGGACTTTTTTCTCTGGGGATTTGTCAAGGACAAAGTATTCAGGCAAGAGCCATCCTCTATCGAAGAATTAAAGCAAGCGGTGGTAGAGTGTGTACAGTCCATTGAATGCAGCGTTTTGGAAAATGTAATAAATAACTTCCTTTCCCGTTGTGTGAAATGTAAGAATGTTCAGGGACGTCACTTTGAACACATGTAGAATAAATTAAAACTTTAAAATGTTCTCTTTCGAATGCTTTTTATTTCATTTGTGAAGCTGCAATAATGACTGAGTAATAAGCGATTAAAAACAGGGACAATTTTTGTGGTCACACGGTATATATATATATATATATATATATATATATATATATATATATATATATATATATATATATATATATATATATATATATAATATATATATTTTTTTTTTTTTTTTTTTTTTAGTTCGGGAAGAACCGATTCGCCTCTATTTAAAGGGCATATCTCAGCGGAAAAACAAAGAAAAAGTGAGAGGAAAGACAGAGGAAAAAGAAAGGGTGGAGGGGACAGTCGAAGTGGAAAAAGACCAAGGATGACAAGGACTGCAGGTCGAGCCCCATCATCCTTGGGTGCTAGGGCCGGGAGGGCGCACGTGAAACCTCCAGGAACAAGCACGTACAAACGAGCACAAAGAGCACTCAAGAGCACGAGCTTAGAACCCCCTTGTGGGGATATATATAAATATATATATATATATATATATATATATATATATATATATATATATATATATATATAAGGTCGTTAGAACCGAGCAGTGCTCAGATGTTGGCATGTTTTTCAAATATACATGGCTATTCAAAATGATTCATCCGATTTCAACTGAGAATACTTCCGTACCTATCAACCGTGCATCAACTGGGCATACACCACATGAAAGAGGAAATCTCCGAATTTTACAAGATCACCGCAAGAGGGCTCCAAAGTCACGCCGTGGCCTAGCCTAGCAACAAACAGTCAGTGTGAAAATGGCGTCCGCACAGCAGAAGGCGTTTTGTGTGTTGCAGTTTTCGAGCTGTAAATCGGTAGTCACAGTGCAGCGTGAGTTTCGTCGACGTTACAGAACAGATCCACCGGGTGCTCAGAGCATCCGTTGGTGGTATCGGCAGTTCGAGGAAACAGGATGTTTGTTACTGCCGTAGAGTCAGTGACAACGGACATGCTGGAGAGAGTATGGGAGGAATTCGACTATCGTGTCGACGTTGCTCGTGTAACTAGGGGAAGTCACATAGAGCATTTATGAGGTGAGAGACAAAATTTGGACAGTTTTTCTTTTGGTTGATGTATCACAAATCACTCTGTATTTGTAACATTAAAAAATATTCTCATTTGAAATCAGGTGAATTATTTTAAATAGCCCTGTATATATATATAAAGGGTGATCCAGAGAAATGGGACCCAAAAGAAACCCCTGTAACTCTTAAAGTATAAGTCCTTTTATAAAATCATACGCATCATTCGAAAGAGGATAGTTACAAGTTTGTACAGGATTGTATAGGTTTTGACAATACAAGACAAGATAAGATACAAAACAAAATAAAAGTGTTAGTTAAAACTAACCCTTCAAGATGACTGCATGGACTGTGGAACAGCTGCGTTTCATAACTGAGCAATATTATGAGCATGGAAGAAGTGTAGTTTCAGCTCAAAGATCTTTCAAGACAAATTTTCAGATGTCAAAATCACCTTCTAAGAGCTGAAACTACACTTCTTCCATGCTCATAATATTGCTCAGTTATGAAACGCAGCTGTTCCACAGTCCATGCAGTCATCTTGAAGGGTTAGTTTTAATAACACTTTTATTTTGTTTTGTATCTTATCTTGTCTTGTATTGTCAAAACCTATACAATCCTGCACAAACTTGTAACTATCCTCTTTCGGGTGTCCCAAAAGTGCCTATCTATTTTGTTGAAATAGGCTGAATTTGAAATAAACGTCACACTGACCTGAATACAGATGTATTTCTATACAAATTACAAGTGTTACACCATTAAAATCTTTAATTAGTAGTTTCCGCATGTGCTCCATCTGTATCTCTGCAAATCTCAAAGCGTTCAGCTGCATTGCGGAACACATTTCCGAGCATTTCAGGGGTTATTTTCTCAACTGCTTGCCTATTGCGATCTCGCAGATCTGGTAAATCTCGAATATTTCTGCGATAGACCTCTGATTTAATGAAACCCCAAGCAAAGAAATCCAATGGGGTCAAATCCGGAGATCGCGCTGCCCAGGGCCTATTTCCCCCACGTCCAATCCAACGATTTGGAAAACGCTCGTTTAGGTATGTCTGAACAGTTCTGGCATAATGACATGGTGCCCCATCCTGCTGAAAGACTACATTGTCGAGAATGCCATCTTCAAGAAGTTGAGGTTCTAGAAAATTTTGAAGCATATCAAAGTAAACAGTCCCCGTCTCTGTAGCCTCTGCAAAGAAAAAGGGCCCGTTAATCTTAGACTTCGTCATTCGAAGCTACACTTTGACTTTAGGTGAGTTTCTTTCCCATTCAGTGAACTCTGTTGGCTTTTCATTAGCCCAGATGCGACAATTATGTCGATTGATTTTACCACAGGTGTGAAAAGTCGCCTCATCGCTAAACAAAATGTGGTCCATTAAATTGTTATTTTGGATTTGTTCGACCAGTTCCGCACACATTGCTGCTCTTTTTGGAAAATCTTCCTCGTGTAAGCTGTGTAACAGCTGAATGTGATAACACTTCTTCTTCAGCGTCGAACGCAAGATTCTGTGAACAGTTGTTTTGGGTATGGTTAATCTGTGGGATGCTTGGCGAACTGACATTCTTTGATCGTCTTCGAACATTATGAGAAGAGATTCAATGTTTTGTTGTACTGGTCTTGGGCGTCTACTTCTTCCTTCATCATGCACAGCTCCAGTCCTTTTGAATTTGTTCACCAATTCACGAATTGCTTTATCTGTCTGTCCAGGCTTATGGAACCTTCTTGAAAATCGGTCTCTAATTTCACAACATTTCATTCCTCTGGTGCGACATGTTACTATCATAACGCGTTCATGTACATCCATCATCAATGATATGGATCTGAAAAAAATTTATTACAAATTTAAAAATAATTAAAATAGAAATCTAATGCATGTATTTGTCTAGAAAGGTGCATGCAATCATGTCATTAAAACATTCATTTGAAATTCAGCCTATTTCAACAAAATAAATATATATTGAAAGTAGTTTAAATTTGCAAATAATATTGTTAATGACGAAAGTAAATAATAAATAGAATTATATAAGTCTTGTACTAGAAACTAATATTACAATATATGAAATAACAAAGGCCGAAGTAGATCTTAGTTCATACCTAATTTTAGTGTGCAGTGATAACCAATTTGCGCAGTAATTATTTCAATTTCTGCAGTGATAAATTGAAAATCTGTGCAGTGATACATTAGGTTCTATTTCGGATATAGAACCTAATTTATCACTGCACAGATTTTCAACTTATTACTGCACAAATTGAAATTATTACTGCGCAAATTGGTTATCACTGCACACTAAAATTAGGTATGTCTTAGATGTTTGTAAGACGAACATTCCAAATGTTGTTGTTAATAAGTTTTAAAGCTTCTAAGTTTTTCCTTTTATGATAAATTTGATTTTCCGTTTGCATCACTGTGGAATTTCCCAGATTAGAGCAATAAACTTCTACATCATTTTGACGGTTCTTTAACCCTTCTGATCGAATTCTACAGAACCGACAATTGAACGATCAAATGTGGCATCAACATGACCTAATTTAACCTGCAGAGTTGTGTTTAGCAACATTTGATCGCTCAGTTTGTTGGTAACGAGTATTTTATGGACAGTGTGGCAGTAGGAAAGTAATAGCTACGGGTTGAAGTTTTATTTTAGAACTATGTTTGAATTGGAGTTACTGTTTAAATTGATACGGTGTCTGAGGCATATTGTAGGAGATTATAGACACCAATCAACCAGGTGGATGTTAGACAGAAGACGGAGTGCTGGAATTCCCGTTTCTCCTGTCACTGTCCTCCTTAGCTGATCTTTTTCCGTGTCTCATCTACCCTGTGAGCAGTCCAGAATACTCTCAAACACACACACTTCTCCCTCTATTCCTCATTACACATACATGCCTCTCACACACTACACAACCTTTTCAAAATTTATATTAAAAAAAGAAAAATGGCATAATTGAGCTTTGGAGACCTTGTTTTTGGCTCCATCCGTCTTCTGTGGAGGGGTCACTTTTGCGGGCGTTCGTCCTTGGCCCCCTTCTTCTTACACAAAAAAAAAAAAAGAATTTAAGAACTGAAATAGTTGCTTCTTTCTCCTGAGTTCTGCCATAAATGTTTGATTTATTCCAGTACCTAGACAGTAGATAAAATCCTTCACAGAAATACCGCAGCCGTTGTTCACCCTCTAAATTACCATCTATTTCAGGCGTGAGAAGCGGAGTGTACCGTTCGTGGTGACACGATGCGTAAGGGAAGTGGAACGAAGAGGACTAAATGAGGTCGGCATCTACAGAGTATCAGGACTCGCATCCGACATTAATAAACTCAAAAAGTCATTCGAATCCAGTAAGTTAAGTTAGTCCAAAAGTGTGCCAGACGAAACATAAAATATATCGGGTAAACTTCCCACAAAATGTATTTGTATGCATACCCAAAATATTTGTGCATGCAAGTAGTTTGTATCATATGAACAGCATAAAGCAGTTGTAAACCTTATTGAAATCTATTTGAAGAATATTGAAGTCAGTGGAATGAAATTGAATATGAAAATGTAGTTTGGAACTAACGTAGTTAAGTAAGACTATTCCATTAATCGAAATAATTAGGGTAAAAGTGCAGATTACCCTAGCCGTTTAGGGGACGACCTCTCATTCCCCTCTCCGATGCGGTGGCTGAGAGGGGCATGGATGTTACTAAAACCTTCCCTGGTTTACTTTTAATGTGTCTACTAAATTTGGTGCGGATTACGCTAGCCGTTTAGGCGTGTATAAATAATAATAATAATAATAATAATAATAATCATCATCATCATCGTCATCCAGACTCTGTACTGAACGGACGCATTTCCTGAGCTCTCTGGTATTGCATCTACTTTTGCATATTGCTGAGAATTTTACTTTGGACAGTTTTGAATTTTATATACTTGCGTTTATATTCACGTTGTTATAGTTAAGTAATTGAATATTAGTGGTTTTTAGCGATTTAGAAGTTTTCATAGCGTGCCTGCTTAATTTAACTTACACTTGTGACGGTTTAAACTAATTTTTAACTGCGCGATGCCGTCGCAGAAAGCGTCGTGTGTTAGATGTAGGGTAAACCGGTGGTATTCGGAATTTAAGGATTATAACGGCGGTCCTATGGCGATTACCAAGAGATCAGTTTGTTTCTTTTGCGAGTTAATGGAGGAATTAGTTGACATAAAACGCGGTGTACGTGAGGTACACGAAAGACTTGCAACGCTTGATGAGGGCAGGGGTAGGGCTACGGTTGACGGAAGCCGAACCAACACTGACGTTGAAGACGTTAGTAATTTGAAGGGTGAGGTGCGTAACCTAGTTTCTAGTTTAGGTAGCTTGTCGGGAAGGTTGGATAGAGTTGAGGAAGGGGTTAAGGTTAGTCCGAGAGTAGTAGATGGGGAGGGATTTAGAGAAGTTAAGGGTGGAGCTAGGCCGCGTACGTTAGGTGATAGGAATCTCCCACCCCCACGTCTCGAGGTTTCGAACCCTTTCGCCCATTTGGAAAGGGACGTGAATGAGGGGGAAACTATTTTAATTGGGGACTCTTTAGTGCGCCACATGGACAGAGTTCGTTGAACGGCATCCAACCAAGAGGAGGAGGGTCTGTCTCCCATGGGCCAGGGTTGACAGAGTTAGAGACGAAGTGGATAGGATTGACGTTGCCTCCCGTCACTCAATGTTGGTGACGATGGTAGGAGGCAACGACTCGTATAGGCCCGATACGAGAGTGCCTAACCTTTTGGAGAGATATAGGGGGTTAATTAGGTCTCTGAAGGCGAGGTCAGATAGGTCTTTAGTTCTAGGTATTACCCCTAGGCACGGGTTGGGTCTTAGGATTACGTCAAAAACAATATTTTTTAATAATAAATTAGAAGAGATTTGTGCTGAGGAAAATGTACCCTTCGTAAAGCTGTGGTCCGAATTCAGTGATCCTAGCCTTTTTATAAAAGATGGGGGTGCATTTTAATGAAATAGGTAATGCTAGGCTAGGTAGGTTAATAGACGAAAACGTGCGAAAGCTGTATAGGTCGAAGCCTTCTTTAAACGTTGTGGGTCCGGGAAACGCGGGCCCGACGTGAAAAATAGTTTAAAACGTGGGCCCGTGGTAAAAAATAACTTAAACGTCTCTTATTGTAACGCGCGTAGTATTAGAAATAAATTAAATGAATTTAAGGCGATAATTTATTCCGGCAACTACGATATAGTTGTTATCACTAAAACTTGGTTAAATACCGTGACTCGGGACTTGTTGGGGGAACTTGATATACCGGGTTTTAAACTCTTTACTAATGATAGGTTACATAGGTTTGGTGGCGGCATTTTGCTGTACATTCGTAATTCCCTTAGGGCTATCGAGGTTAAGTTAGATTTTCCGGCAGCAATTAATGCGATATGTGTTGAAGTTAGGGCGCGTAGTATTAGTTTTAATTTTGTTGTTGTTTAAGACCCGTTCAACCCCTCGATACAGATACTAGATTTTACTCACTTCTTGGTAATTTTATTGACAATCAGAATAGTATAATTGTCGGAGACTTTAACTGCCCTAATGTTAATTACGAGAATTTTACTGGTAATGAGGGGGTTTGAAATTGATTGAGTTTATGGAAGATAACTTTTTACGACAGATGGTTACCGAACCAACGCGCGGTGACAATATTTTAGATTTGGTGATGACGAACGGCGAGAATATAGTCGAAGGTTTAGAAGTTGGCGAGAGTTTAGGATGTAGTGATCATCAAATTCTTAGGTTTAAGTTATTGATAGAAAACACTAAGGATAGTAAGTAATAGAAGTCCCTGATTTTCGTAGGGCTAATTTTGATAGTTTTGCGGATAGGATGAGAGTAGTGGACTGGGATAACTTATTTATGGGTAATGACACAAATTTGCATTGGGTGGCGTTTAGAGAAAGTTTTAGGAATATTGAAAGGGAGTTTATTCCTCGTAGGCCCAAGCGCGCTAGAAATCATGTTAGGCCCAAGTGGTGGACTAGGGAAATAGGCGAGTTCATAAACGAACGAAATAGAGCGTATAGACTTAATAAGCGCAATGGCACGGCAGCTAACTTTAATAGATATATCGAGCTTAGATGTCAGGTTAAAAGATCAGTTAGGAATGCTAAGCGTAATTTAGAGATACGTATAGCTGCGGATAGTAAACATAATCCAAAAACGTTTTTTGAATACGTTAATAATCGTAAGCCGATAAAAGATAACATAGGCCCTCTAGTGGATGTTAATGGCGCTTTGGCTTCTGACGCTCAGGCGATGGCGGGTATTTTCAATAACTTTTTTTGCGACAGTTTTTACCGTAGAAGACGTAAATAATGTCCCCGACGTGGACGATATCGTTCCATTTAGTAGCGAGACTATTTTGGATGAAATAATTGTTTACGAGGGTGAGATTGCGCATTATATCGATAGGCTACAAGTTAGCAAGGCTCCAGGCCCTGACGCTTTTTATCCTAGACACTTGAAAGATTTGAAAGACGTTATCGTAGGCCCCTTAACGAAGATTTTTAATTAGTCACTCGAAACGGGGATTATTCCTGAAGACTTCAAATTAGCTAACGTCACGCCTATTTTTAAAAAAGGCGACCGCGCAGTAGCTAGCAATTATAGGCCCATTAGCTTAACGTCAGTTGTCGGTAAACTTTTGGAATCTGTAGTTAGGGATCGTATCATCGATCACTTAGAAAGTAGAGATTTGATTAATAGTAGTCAGCATGAGTTTCGACGCCATTGGTCTTGTTTAACTAATTTGTTAGAATTTTATAACGAAATAGTGCGCGAATACGATAGGCATAGAGCGGCTGACGTTATTTATTTAGATTTTAAAAAGGCGTTCGATACAGTTCCGCATAGGAGATTAATTGCGAAGGTCAAAGCGCACGATATACGCGGTCAGGTAGCTAACTGCTTAGAAGAATGGCTTCGTGCTAGGAGGCAGAGGGTCGTAGTTAATGGTAGTGAATCGGGGTGGTTGGATGTAGGTAGCGGTGTCCCACAGGGTTCAGTGTTAGGCCCATTGCTATTCGTAATTTACATTAACGACATAGATGTAGGATTGACTAATAACGTGTCAAAATTCGCGGACGATACTAAAATAGGTGGTAAGGTTGTTAACGAGGACGATAGAAATAGGCTCCAAGACGATGTAAATAGGATTATGGAGTGGACGGATAAGTGGCAGATGCAATTTAACGTAGACAAATGTAAAGTTTTGCATATAGGTTCTCGTAACAATAATTACACGTACACGATGGATGATAGGGAGTTAGCGAGCGTTCACGAGGAAGTAGATTTAGGCGTACACGTATCTAAGGATTTAAAGGTTAGGAACCAGTGCCTGGAGTCTTGCGCAAAAGATAATAGGATGTTAGGCTCATAGCGCGTAATTTCGAATTTAAATCGAAGGATATTATATTGCCCCTTTACAAGTCCCTAGTCAGGCCTCATTTAGAATATGCCGTTCAGTTTTGGTGCCCGTACTTGCGTGAGAATATTGATAGGTTAGAAAGGGTTCAGCGTCGTGTCACGAAACTAATTCCGTCATTGCGCAACAAGCCTTATGAAGATAGGATTAAAGAGTTAGACTTGCATTCACTCGAAACTAGGAGATTAAGGGGGGAGCTTATTGAAGTTTTCAAAATCGTTAATAACATTGATAACGTAAATTTTGACAAATTGTTCACTTTCGATAATAGTAATACTCGTAATAACGGATTTAAGTTGCGTGGCAGACGTTTCATTACTAATATCGCTAAAAACTTCTTTACGTTTAAAGTAATTGATAAATGGAATAATCTTCCCGCGCCCGTCGTGAACTCTACCAGCGTTAATGTGTTTAAGAACCGTCTTGACAGACATTTTAAAAATATTAACGTTGTTTAAAATAAAAAAAAAACAATTAGCAACAGGAGCTCTGGTGGTGTTGGTCGAGGATGAGTCTTTTGACGATGAATGCCAGCGTGTGATGCCAGCAATAAAAAAAAAAAAAATTTAGACTAACACGAACGTAGATGTAGCTCGTAGCGTTAACTAACCCACTTTTTGTTTAACTTTACCTATTTTTTTTTTCTTATCCTCTCCTTACTTTGCATGTCTGTAACTCTTTTCTTGCATGTTTGTAGTTTGCATGGTATGACAGTGAGTTAAGACTGTTTGCATGGTTTGTAAGCGTTCTTATTTTACTTCTTTTCATCTTCCACCCCTCTCCTATTTTCTCCGACTATTTTTCTGACTTGTCGGCAGTGGCCGGCAGATGATGATGGTGAGTCTTTTTTTCTCTCTTTTTCTGAATGAATGTTAACCCACGAGTGATAGGTGTTCCTCCTTACTTAATCCCCTACTCTTTCCTTTCTCTCGGGCTAACCTTAGAGTGGATCTTAGGGTCTTTGTTAGCCTTAGCTTCTATAGATCATCATCATCATCATCATCATCACCACCCACTTTTTGTTATACTCTTTATACTTTTTTTCTTTTTTCTTCTCTTTACTTGCATGTCTGTAGATTGCATGGTATGACAGTGTTTGAGTTAAGACTGTGTTTGCATCGTTTGTAAGCGTTCTTATTTTACTTCTTTTCATCTTTCACCCCTTTCCCATTCTCTTCGATTATTTTTCCGACTTGTCGGCAGTGGCCGGCGGATGATGATGGTGAGTCTTTCTCTCTTTTTTTTTTCTGAATGAATGTTAACCCACGAATGATAGGTTTTGCTACTTACTTAACCGCTTATTCTCTTCTTTTAACTCCCTACTCTCTTCTTTCTCTCGGGCTAACCTTAGAGTGGATTTTAGGGTCTTTGTTAGCCTTAGCTTCTGTAGATCTGTTCTGTAGATCATCATCATCAGACTCCTCAGTGTGTGGACGCATTCCCTGGGCTCTCTGATATTGTTTCTACTTTTGGATATTGCCGATAAATTTACTTTTGGGAAGTTCTGAATTTTATATACTTGCGTTTATATTCACATTGTTATAGTTAAGTAACTGAATATTGGTGGTTTTTAGCGATTTAGAAGTTTTCATAGCGTGCCGGCTTAATTTAACTTAAACTTGTGACGGTTATAAACGTTAACTACCTTAATTTGCGCGATGCCGTCGCAGAAAGCGTCGTGTGCTAGGTGTGGGGTTAATCGGTGGTATACGGATTTTAAAGCTTACAACGGCGGTCCTATAACGATTACCGAAAGATCAGTTTGTTTCTTTTGTGAGTTAAGGGAAGAGATAGTTGATATGAAACGTAGTGTACGCGAGGTGACGGAAAGACTTGCAACGCTAGATGAGGGCACGGGTAGGCTTACAGCTGACGAAGGCCGAACCTATACTAACGTTGAAGACGTTAGTAATTTGAAGGGTGAGGTCAGGAACCTAGTTTCTAGTATAGGTAGCCTATCGGGAAGGTTAGACAGAGTTGAGGAAGGGGTTAAGGTTGGTCCGAGACTAGTAGACGGAGGGATTTATAGTAGTTAAGGGTGGAGTTAGGCCACGTACGTTAGGTGATAGAAATCCCCCCCTATCGAGGTTTCGAACACTTTCGCCTAGTTGGATAGGGATGTGAACGAGGGGGAAACTATTTTAATTGGGGACTCCTTACTGAGTCCTTAGTGCGTCATATGGGTTGACAGAATTAGAGACGAAGTAGATAGGATTGATGTTGCCTCCCGTTCCGTCACTTGATGTTGGTGACGATGGTAGGGGGCAACGACTCGTATAGGCCCGATACGAGAGTACTCGACCTGTTGGAGAGATACAGGGGGGTTTATTAGCAAAGCTGGGCACTTGCGGTTTTTTTTGCGGTACTGCGGTACTGCGGTACTACCGCACTACCAAACCGGTACCGCATAACGCAGTACCGCAAAGGATCGCTGAAAGTACAGCCTGTACTTTCAGCGATCCTTTGCGGTACTGCGTTATGCGGTACCGGTTTGGTAGTGCGGTAGTACCGCAGTACCGCAGTACCGCAAAAAAAAACCGCAAGTGCCCAGCTTTGTTTATTAGGTCCCTGAAGGCAAGGTCAGATAGGTCTTTAGTTCTAGGTATTACCCTTAGGCACGGTTTGGGTCTTAGGATTACGTCAAAAACAATATTTTTGAACACTAAACTAGAAGAGATTTGTGCTCAGGAAAATGTACCCTTCGTAAAGCTGTGGTCAGAATTTAGTGATCCTAGCCTTTTTATAAAAGATTGGGGTGCATTTCAATAAAATACGGAATGCTAGGCTAGGTAGGTTAATCGATGAGAACGTTCGAAAGCTGTATAGGTCGAAGCCTTCTTTAAACGTTGTGGGTCCGGGAAACGCCGGCCCGACGTGAAAAATAATTTAAAACGCCGATCCGTGGTAAAAAATAATTTAAACGTCTTTTATTGTAACGCGCTTAGTATTAGAAATAAATTGAACGAATTTAAGGCGATAATTTATTCCGGGAACTACGATATTGTTATAATCGAAACGTGGTTAAATACCGTGACTCAGGACTTGTTAGGGGAACTTGATATAGCGGGTTTTAAACTTTTTACTAATGATACGTTACATAGGATTGGTGGCGGCGTTTTGTTGTGCATTCGTAATTCCCTTAGGGCTCTCGAGGTTAAGATAGATTTTCCGGCAGCAATTAATGCGATATGCGTTGAAGTTAGGACGCGTAGTATTAGCTTTAATTTCGTTGTTTATAGACCTCCCGTTCAACCCCTTGATACCGATACTAGATTTTACACACTTTTTGGTAACTTTATTAATAATCGAGATAGTATAATTATCGGAGACTTTAACTGCCCTAACGTTAATTACGAGACTTTTATTGGTAATGATGAGGGTTTAAGACTGATTGAGTTCATGGAAGATAATTTTTTACGACAGATGGTTACCGAACCAACGGGCGGTGACAATATTTTAGATTACGAACGACGAAAATATAGTCGAAGGTTTAGAAGGCGAGAGTTTGGGATGTAGTGATCACCAAATTATTACGTTTAAACTATTGATAGAAAACAGCAAGGATAGTAATGTAAGGGTCTAATTTATTATAGACCTTTACGTAGATAACACTGGGGAACAAAAAAAAAAATTTTTCTTGGTGCCTGAGATTTTAGACCTTATTCTGGATATTTCCATGCCACTGATTCAGAAAATATCATCCATTTTGTTCTAGCAGCTCTAGTTTTTGAGATATTGCATACGTCATTACCTACTTTATTACCCTTCTGGAACGGTATTATGAGTTGCTCGTAAATCTAAATGCATCTGTATAATTAAATTGTAGCTATGATTTTGCTGATGTTGCTGTTTTGCATGTGTATTGTACATGTACTAACGTGAATTCTTTCCTGTTACAGGTGTTGACATGGCTTCATCACGAAGAAAGTGTTTAAATCATCCAGATGTGTTTTGTTTTATCTGCAGAGAGTACACGTTCATTGAACAGAGAAAAACTATTACTGATTTTGTGAAAAAAGCTTATTTTGCCTATTTCAAAGTACAACTAGGGGACCAAGATAAGCCATGGGCTCCTCATGTGTGTAAAACGTGTACGGAGCATCTGCGGCAATGGACCAACGGAAAGAGGAGGTGCCTGAAATTTGGTATACCAATGGTATGGAGAGAACAGAGAAACCACAGTGATGACTGTTACTTTTGTTTGGTGAATATAAAGGGCATCAATGGATGTAACCGGAGTAAATGGACGTATCCTGACAATAGACTCAGCTAGACGGCCTGTTTCACATTCAGATGAGATACCTGTCCCATCATTCAGCCATCTTCCAGAGCTCCCTCAAGAAGATGATGAATCTGCTACTGACAAAGAAAGCATATGTGGGCAAAATGACAGTGATTTCGAAGGACCGTCATCAGTTGCAGAAGGTTTTAGTCAACGCGAATTAAACGACCTCATAAGGGACTTAAGTCTTTCGAAGAAATCGTCTGAATTGTTAGCTTGGCTGGGAGAAAACATTTTACTGCTGCCGGGAACCAAAATCACGTTATATCGCGACAGAGAAAAGGATTTACTGCCCTTCTTCTCAAAAGAGAAAGATTTAGTTTTCTGCAACAATGTGCGCGGATTGCTGATGAAAATGGGCATATCGGAATACACACCAAGTGAATGGCGGTTATTCATAGATAGCTCCAAACGGAGCCTAAAATGTGTTCTTCTACACAACGGCAACAGATACAGATCAATCCCAATTGGTCACTCAGTCGGTATGAGAGAAGAGCACGGGACAGTCGCCCTAGTCCTAGAAAAGATATCATACCGAGACCACCAATGGGTGATCTGTGTGGATCTGAAGATGGTGAATTTTCTCCTGGGCCAGCAGAGCGGGTACACCAAGTACCCGTGCTTTATATGTCTCTGGGACAGTAGAGCTAAAGATGAACACTGGGTGAGAAGACAGTGGCCTCTGAGAGAAAACATGGTGGTTGGAGAAAAAAATATCATCAAAGAAGCTTTGGTTGACAGAGAAAGGATCATATTGCCACCACTGCACATCAAACTAGGTTTGATGAAACAATTTATAAAGGCTTTGAACAGAGATGGGACGTGTTTTGGCTACATATGTAGAAAATTTCCTGCGCTGAGCATGGAAAAGCTGAAGGCAGGTATTTTCGATGGACCGCAAATCCGGGAACTCATGAAAGACCCGCGTTTCCAAGATTCAATGGACAACATTGAGGCACGTGCGTGGTCATCGTTTAGTATGGTTGTGAAGAATTTCCTTGGGAACTATAAGGCCGATAACTACGGTGAACTAGTGGAGAATATGCTCTCTTCTTTTTGTAAACTTGGCTGTAAAATGAGCATCAAACTGCATTACCTCCACAGTCATTTGGATCATTTTCCAGATAACCTCGGTGATCTAAGCGAGGAACAGCGTGAACGATTTCACCAAGAACTAAGGACCATGGAAGAACGGTACCGCGGACGATGGGATACTCACATGATGGCAGATTACTGCTGGAGCATCCAACGCGAATGTCCTGGCACATCTCATCGCAAGAAATCTCAGAAACGCGGTTTATGTGAGATGTCTCAATGAAAGAACTTTTTTTGCCATTCGTGTCTCAAGCTTGTTTGAATTTAAGAAATATTTTTCGTACCTTATGCTTGTTTGATGTTAATACACTATTTTTGCTGACATTCATCATACTTTTGTATTCAAATGACAACAACAGTGATTGCCAGTCAGCAATTATATAATATTATATACATTATATAGAAATATATATATAGATATATATCATATCTTGATAAGCAGAGCTGTTGGAGAAAAACTAATGTCATTTTTAGAATCAGCGACCTCAATATACCCAGAAACAGGTCCAATATCTAAGTCACCAAAAGTTGTGTTCCCCAGTGAATTAAATGCCAAGGTCACCAGCGCCCAAATACTGGATTGGCATCCGGCACTGCGGCGCAAAAAATAATTTTAATGAAAAAGGAAGGATGGATTATAAAAATTGTCAACATGAATTTTGTATTTTATTGACAACAATTAATAAACTATGTGCAACAATTATTTGTAAATGCAAAGAGGGTTTTTACCCGTAACAACTTTGATTGATATATAAATGCGAAATTAAATAATGGCACCGTTTAGCTAATATATAACAATCTGCAACTAATACTGATACTAATAGCTGTAACAGATACCAATATGTAACTAATAGCCACAATGACAACCTTGTCTGCAAAGAGACAGACAAGAATACTGTAAATGATATTCCAGAAAAAAATGATACATAATAAAAATGACAAAAATTGATAATTAAAATATATATGCTATATAAGCTCAGTAACTTGTGGATGATAAATTACAGTTAATCCTCATTATGGGATTGTGCTAAGTTGAACAGGAAAACTATCTAAGAAAGTATGTAGACCACAAATGATTAGTAGGCCATCTGCTAAGAAAATAACATGAAACATAATAGGCTTATAAAGTAAAGTATACTAAGAAAATTAATGGGCAGGCCTATGCCTCTTCAATATAGTAGGCTGAGGTTAATTATCTAAAACAAAAGCTACGGTAGGCCTCAGCTAGGCTAGAGTAATTTACAATTTGGCTTTTGCATAGATAGGCCTAACTTAGTCTAAGATAATTTATAATATGAATCTTTCAGTACTAATCACAAACAGTATAAGGCTTGTTAATGTTGACAGTATGCGGTATTGCATACAGATATGCAATAGTAAAAAAATAAACATTATGAACAAGAAACTCACCACGAAGAAAATTTTGCTTCATCCGCCGAGCTTTTTGATTGTATATAAAATGTGGAAAACTTGGCGTCCCTTGTGTTGTCGTTGCAAATAAGTTTTTTTTACTCCACAATTTTACCAACAAGCCAAAAGAATCTCTAAAAGCAAACTCAAGTCTAGTCACACCATGCCCCCAAAATTTACATTGTTTAAAAGGCACAAAATATATTTTTATATTTGCTTTGAACTTCTTTAATAATTGCACTTTAATTTTTAATTAAATTTCTATTCACTGAATGCTTAAGAATTAAAATTAATCACTGGACATGTTTAACTGGACATTTAATTTGTATTTATTTATTTAGATTTAAAATATTTCATTCCTGCCAATTTGTGGCATTTTTCATTAAAAAAAAAAAATCCTGTCGTGCAAGGCACTACAGTAACGTAATAAAAGTCCCTGATTTTCGTAGGGCTAATTTAATAGTTTTGCGGACAGGATGAGAGTAGTGGACTGGGATAATTTATTTATGGGTAATGACGCAAATTTTCATTGGGAGGCGTTTAAAGAAAGTTTTTTGAATACCGAAAGGGAGTTTATTCCTCGTAGGCCCAAACGCGCTAGAAATCATGGTAGGCCCAAGTGGTGGACTAGGGAAATGGGTGAGTTCATAAACGAGCGTAACAGAGCGTATAGACTTAACAAGCGCAATGGCGCGGTAGCTAACTTTAATAGATATATCGAGCTAAGACGTCAGGTTAAAAGATCTGTTAGGAATGCTAAACGTAATTTAGAGATACTTATAGCTGTGGATAGTAAACATAATCCAAAAACGTTTTTTGACTACGTCAATAAACGTAAGCCGATAAAAGATAACATAGGCCCTCTAGTGGACAGCTAATGACGCTTTGGCTTCCGACGCTTAGGCGATGGCAGGTATTTTGAACAATTTTTTTGCGACAGTTTTTACCGTAGAAGACGTAAATAATGTCCCCGACGTGGACGATATCGTTCCATTTAGTAGCGAGACTATTTTGAATGAAATAACTGTTTACGAGGATGAGGTTGCGCATTATATCGATAAGCTAAAAGTTAGCAAGGCTCCAGGCCCTGACGCGCTTTATCCTAGACATTTGAAAGATTTGAAAGACGTTATCGTAGGCCCATTAACAAAATTGTTTAATAAGTCACTGGAAGTGGGAATTATTCCTGAAGACTTCAAATTAGCTAACGTTAAGCCCATTTTAAAAAAGGCGACCGCATAGTAGCTAGCAATTATGCGCCTATTAGCTTAACGTCAGTTGTCGGTAAACTTTTGGAATCCGTAGTTAGGGATCGTATCGTCGATCACTTAGAAAGTCGCGATTTGATTAATAGTAGTGAGCATGGGTTTCGACGCCATAAATCTTGTTTAACTAATTTGTTAGAGTTTTATAATGAAATAGTGCGCGAATACGATACAGTTCCGCATGGAAGATTAATTGCGAAGGGTATACGCGGTCAGGTAGTTAACTGGTTAGAGGAATGGCTTCGTGCCAGGAAACAGAGGGTCGCTGTTAATGGTAGGGAATCGGGGTGGCTGGATGTAAGTAGCGATGTCCCTCAGGGTTCAGTGTTAGGCCCATTGCTATTCGTAATCTACATTAACGACATAGATGTAGGCTTGACTAGTAACGTGTCAAAATTCGCGGACGATACTAAAATAGGCGGTGAAGTTCTTAATGTGGACGATAGAAATAGGCTCCAAAACGATGTAAATAGGATTATAGAGTGGACGGATAAGTGGCAGATGCAATTTAACATAGACAAATGTAAAGTTTTGCATATAGGTTCTCGTAACAATAATTACACGTACACGATGGACGATAGACAGTTAGCGAGCGTTGAGGAAGTAGATTTAGGCGTACGCGTATCTAAGGATTTAAAAGTTAGAAACCAGTGCCTGGAGTCTTGCGCAAAAGCTAATAGGATGTTAGGCTTCATAGCGCGTAATTTCGAATTTAAATCGAAGAATATTATATTGCCCCTTTACAAGTCCCTAGTCAGGCCTCACTTTGAATATGCCGTCCAGTCTTGGTGCCCGTATTTGCCTGAGGATATTGATAGGTTGGAAAAGGTTCAGCGACACGCCACGAAACTATTTCCGTCACTACGCAACAAGTCTTACGAAGATAGGATTAAAGAGTTAGACTTGCATTCACTCGAAACTAGGAGATTGAGGGGGATGCTTATTGAAGTTTTCAAAATCGTTAATAAAATCGATGACGTAAATTTTGACAAACTGTTCACTTTCGATAATAACAATACTCGTAGTAACGGATTTAAATTACGTGGCAGACGTTTCATTACTAACATCGCTAAGAACTTTTTTACGTTTAAAGTAATTGATAAATGGAATAATCTTCCCGCGTCCGTCGTGAACTCTACCAGCGTTAATATGTTTAAAAACCGTTTAGATGGGCATTTTAAAAATATTAACGTCGTTTAAAATAATAAAACAAGTAGCAACAAGGAGCTCTGGGAGTAATGGCAGAGGATGAGTCTGTTGACAATTAATGCCAGCTTGTGACATGCCAGCAATAATATTATATTAAAAAAAAATTAGACTAACACGAACTTAGATGTAGCTCGTAGAGTAAACTAACCCACTTTTTGTTATACTCTTCATACTTTTTTTCTTTTCCTATCCTCTCTCTACTTGCATGGTATGACAGTGTTTGAGTTAAGACTGTGTTTGCATGGTTTGTAAGCGTTCTTATTTTACTTCTTTTCATCTTTCACCCCTTTCCTATTCTCTTCGACTATTTTTCCGACTTCTTGGCAGTGGCTGGCGGATGATGATGGTGATCTTTTTCTCTTTTCTGAATGAATGTTAATCCACGAATGATAGGTTTTGCTACTTACTTAACCCCTTATTCTCTTCTTTTAACCCCCTACTCTCTTCTTTCTCTCGGGCTAACCTTAGAGTGGATCTTAGGGGTTTTGTTAGCCTAAGCTTCTGTAGATTTGTAGATCATACGTATATACAGAGTGGGCCAAGATAAAAAGGCCTTATTCAGGTTCTTTAAAACTGAATGGAGCCTCTTTATCTTAGCCCACCCTGTATGAAGATATCCAGGGTTATGCATAAATGTGTTTCACAAATCGCAGGGTGTATTTTTGAGACAAAAGTAAAAAAAAAAGACTATGTAAACATAGGTCGGCACGCGACAAAACAATGAAACTCGTAAAGATTTTTTACATTTTATGCAAATGCACAGTGTGATACATTTGCTTCATTAAAGTAAATGTTCGAAATTCTTTCCTACTTCTTGAATACATGCCTCAGCACGTCGCACCAGTGATTGTCTGACGCACAAAAATTCCTGGAGTATTGCGGCTCGTTTCGCAATTGTCTCGAACTCGTTGCCACAATTCATCACTTGCTCGGACTTCTGCAACATAAACTAGGCTTTTTAAATGTCCCCACAAGTAATAATCAAGAGGATTTAAATCTGGTGACTGAGGTGGCCACGGAATAGGAACGCCGCGCCCTATCCACTTGTCAGGATACAGCATCGAGATATTTCCTCTTTAAACGGGCGAAATTAGCTGTTGCACCATCATGCATGAACCACAGTAGTCGTCGAGTTCTGATAGACACATCTTCAAGTAGTACTGGCAAAGTCTGCTCAAGGAAACACTGTATCACACTATTTATTTGCATAAAATGTAAAAAATCTTTAGGAATTTCATTTTTCTGTCGCGTGTTATAGCTCGAAATTACACGTTTCTCGGGCGATGTTTATATGGTCTTTTTTCTTCACTTTTGTTTCAAGAATACACTGTGATTTATGAAACATATTTATGCATGATCCTGTATGTAATAAAAGTAGGAATGCGACAGAAATAGTGAAGAAAATGTTTAAATTTTTAATTATTATGAAATAATTATAAATTATTCAAATAAATCATTAACTTACCTAATCATATCCATTTGATTTTGCAACTTTACATAACTTAAACGAAAGATTTACAACCATATAGGGGCCATTCGAAAATTATGTAATGTTTTTTCCCACTAAGATTTATACCCCCTGATATGAAAAGAATAGACCCGTAAACAAGGCTTTATTCAACTCAAAACATAACATACATCTGAAAAGCAGAAAACAAAATTAGTGGAAGCAAACACTGAAACACATATGCAATATTAATAATATAAGGAAGCAGTAATGGTCAGTGATAATTATTACATTATCACGACATCTCCCCGCCTAGCAGAGAAATCACCATCCTAACGTTGGGCTCTCGACGCTCTCGAGTGGAACGTCGCAATACTGGTTCGTCCGGATGAGCAGAAGGAAGGGCGATGTTGTCTGGCATATCTGCTGCATCTGTAGGAAAACTAGGAGGTGCATCCCGGGGCATATTGTCACTCCGATGTATAGTGATGCGGTGGTGGGGCCTGGTGCGGCGGTGAGATAGTAGGACAGGGTGACAAATCCCGTAGGGACACTGAAGACTCACGGCCATCTGGGTACTTAACGTGGTGCGTATGTCGGGTTAGCCTGCAAGAGCTCGACTTCCTCCACCAGTGGCTCACTCTTGTGGGATCTGACAAATCGACGCAGGAGAACAGGACCAGGAGTCATCAACCAGGTCGGTAGCGATGTGCCCTGACATGAATTTCTTGTAAAGCCAAAGAAACCTTTCATGCGGGGTCATGTTGGTAGAGGTGGATAGCAAAGAGCGAACAGAATGGAGGGCCTGAGGCAGAACCAACTCCCATTCGTCTTCAGGTATGTCATAAGACTTCACGGCCAAACACACGGATTTCCAGATTATGCCATTGTAACGTTCAATCTGGCTATTCCTATAGGATGGTATGGGGTTGTCTTGCTGGTCGCCACTCCACGACTAGTGAGATATTCCTGCACCTCACGTGACAGAAACGCCTGTCCTCGATCAGAGTGAATAAAGTTTGGCATACCACAAAGAGAGAAAAAATAGTGTCGAGGCACCTCACGACAGTCTGGGACGTCATGTCATGCAGGGAATGGCGAAAGGGAATCGAGAGTACTCATCCACCGCAGTGAAAGTACTTGTTTCTGGTACGGGATGGGACCGGCCCTTAAAATCAATACTTAATCTCTCCATGGGATGGGTCGCCTTGATAAGGGTACTTTTCGCCGGCCTGAAGAACTTTGGCTTTATTTCCGCACATACACGACAAGACGAGCACACACTTCTTACGTCACTGGTAGAGAATGGTAGGTTTTTCGACCGAACAAGTGCAACATCCTAGTGACACCCGGGTGACATAGACCAATATGTATGTCCGTGAGGCGGCTTGATGGGGAAAGCGAAGCACAGAAGGCTCGAGTAAGTGCATCTGGAGCGACGTTATCTTTACCTGGCCGATAACGAATCGAGTAACTGAAAGAAGCTAGTTCGAGTCTCCATCTTGTATTTTATCATTTTTGACCTTCGTCCTTTTCCGATTGTCCAACATAAAAGCCACAGAGCGCTGGTCAGTAACGATGGTGAAATGTCGACCAGATAAGGTGAGACCATTTTCTAACAGCCTCGATTATGGCTGTTGCTTCTTTCTCCACGGGAGGATAGTGCGTTTCGCTCACATTTAATGTTCTAGACATAAAGGCGACCGGGCGACCATCTGGTTCAAGGTGGCCGACACAGCCACGTCGGAAGCGTCACACTCCACAACGAATGGAATCGTCATCAATGCTACTAAGAGCGGCAGTTCCGAGCAGTTTCTTTAAGGTATTAAAAGCTGTGATGGCTTCGGGGTTTAAAGGAAACGTTTTTGCTTGATACAGTGGTCGAGCCTTATCGGAGAATTCAGGAATCCATTTCGCATAATACGCAAACATGCCAAGGATCCGCTGAAGCGCTGAAGAATTAGTAGGAGGTAAGAGGTCCTGAAGTGGTTTTAACCTGTCCGGATCCGGTTTGATCAGACCGTTTTCTAGTTGATAGCCAAGTATGTTGATTGATGGCGCTGATATTACCGATTTTGACTTGTTGAAGGTCAGATTCCTTCGTCTAGCCGCCGCAATGAAGTTTGCAAGATTAGTGTCGTGTTCCTTTTGGTCCCGTCCAGCGATAGTGATATTATCTAGGTAAGGAAATGCGCCACAGAGACCCTCTTCCTCAACGAATTTGTCGATGACCCTTTGGAGACTGCAACTCCATTAGTAACGCCGATGGTACCCGGGTGAACTGGTACAATTTTCCGTTTGCTTCAAATGCAGTAAAAGGCTTATCCGAATCATGGATACGTATTTGATAATATGCACTCTTCAAATCAAACGTCGAGAAAACTTTATACTTTGCTAAATCATTGATCATGTTTTGAATTCTAGGAAGCGGGTAGGCGTCGAGGTCAGTATAGATATTGACCGTACATGAGTAGTCGATACAGAGTCGCTTCCTGTGGCGCTCTGTCTCATCCTTTGCGATGACTATCTGCGCTCTCCAGGGCGATGTGCTAGGCTCGATAATACCTTCGGAGAGGAGGTTGCGGATCTCCTGGGCGATGAATTCTCGGTCCGTCGAGCCAAAGCCCCTAGACTTTGTGGCTATTGGTTTAGCGTCCCTCTTCATGTTAGCGATAGGAGAGGCTCTGGTATGTCCGCTGCAATCAAACAACAGGTGGCATTATTTTGATTGGAAATTCGGAGCTCAGGCTTCTCTCCACCATAGTCAATTGTCACCGAAGAATGCTGCTTCTGGAAGTCTATGCCAAGTATGATATCACCGCATAGATCTCTCACTACTCCAAGCGCGTTCTCGGGTAATCGCAATTGCTCAATTGCAAATCCGTTAATGCAGATCCAGTCACGGGAGCGACTACTGAAAGTCATAGCTAGGGTAATATCTTGCTGTACTGGTTCAATACAAAGCTGCAGTCGACGAGCGACCTTTTCATTTATAAAGCTGTTAGTGCTTGCTGAGTCGACAAGGGCTGGAATTGGATGCCCATTGATCGTAACCGTGATGCAAGAGTACGCAGGCTCTGTGGAACTGCAGCTATGATTGAGCAGAGGGAGGGGGAAAAGATAGATGCGGTAATCCTTTTAGTTGTCTTGGACTGACAGACCTTCGCCCAGTGACCCACTTTGCCACATGATGAACAATCAGAGTTCTTGGCTGGACACTTGGCTCGGGGATGGATACCACCCCCACAGAACCAACACTGTTGCTTTTTTACGGTAGCAACAGCAATCGTAGAACGCTCAGTCTGATCATTTTGCTGAGAGGCTGACGTGTGTGTCCCATGGGGGGAAGGGGGGGGGGGCTGGTAGATTCTGTGACCGCAGTGAATTGACCAACCGATTGGTATGATTCTGAGTTACGTTGCGCAAGGTCAAGAGCTCTAGCCCGGTCGTATGCCTGCGTGAGAGTCAGGGTTTCATTCTCCAAAAGACGCTGCCGGATCACCGCAGAGGAGAGTCCGTTGATAAAGGCGTCACGAACAAGTTCCACTCTGTATTCTTCCGCCGATACAGGTTTCAGATCGCAATGCTTGCTGAGTCTGTGCAATTCCTGGAGAAATTCGTCCAACGATTCAGACACCTGTTGTCGTCTTGTGGCGAGAAGATGCCTAGCGAATATTACATTCTTTTTCTTTACATATAGTTTCTCAAGCACCGCCATGGCGGCACCATAAGTCGTCTCGTCGGCAATGTGCTCATATATATCAGCCGATACATATCTTGTTAGACAACGATTTCTATCAGGGGCCTGATCTCCGCATTCTGTGATGAAATTTTCAAAAGTTCTTCGCCAGTGCTTAAATTCTTTTTCCGCATTGGGAACGTTTGGATCAATGGCTAGTTTTTCTGGGCATAATATACGTTCCATATTTTGATTTTCAAAACTGACTAAGTGACTTTAAACTAATATGTCAAAGCTAATCGACTCTCTGAATGGCTGAATCTCATCTGAATCTAAATGACTGAATCATTGAATGAGTTGAATAAATTGATATGAAAAGAATAGACCCGTAAACAAGGCTTTATTCAACTCAAAACATAACATACATCTGAAAAGCAGAAAACAAAATTAGTGGAAGCAAACACTGAAACACATATGCAATATTAATAATATAAGGAAGCAGTAATGGTCAGTGATAATTATTACATTATCACGACCCCCCCCCCATAACACTGTTACACCTATCCAACCACCCCCTAAAAAATTATGTAAGCCAGCACTACTCCCCCCCCCCCTCACATTGCCCTATAAAATGTTATTTTCAATAAATTGTTACTGCTCTTTCACCCAAAACTTGTTGCTCATCACTTACTCAAAACACCTTTTTATGCATGATAATAATTTGTTACTCTCACCTATATTATATACAAGACACGTGTTCAAATTACATATCTTGTCATTTCCCAGTTTTATGTATTTGTGGTGATGAAGTGTTGTGTAACACTTGAGGTGACCCACCACCCCCATGTAACACACTGAAACACCTGGCCTAACACCCCCTCACCACCTTCTGCATTACATAATTTTTGAATGGCCCCTAAAATGTACAGAATAGTACACCACTGTTGATAGCTTTAGGAAAAGAACAGTGGCCATCTACAACTGCAGCTATAGGTCGGCCAGAAAGGAAAATAGAGATTAAGGCACAGATAGAAGGATAGAAACCGAAGGAGGGCAGTTTCGAAATTAAAGATATGTGCCAGAGTCCAGTGGCGGCTCGTGACTAAAAATTCTAGGGGTGCTGTCTCTAAGAATGGGTTGAAATAATTACTGAAATAAAAGGATGAGCATTGAGCAATGAATAAAAGTTTCAAAAGTTATTGAAAAAGTTATTCAGTGAGCTCATCCTTATATTGTTCTTGATTATTTCAATTGTAAATAAAACATTTAGGGGTGCTGCAGTTCCGCAGTGCCTACCGACAAGCCGCCACTGTGCCAGACTCTATCAAAAGCTTTTCCTGTGTCTAGTTCAATAGCAAAAGCTTCACCGAAATCCCGAAAGGAGGATGACCAAAAGTAAGAGAGATCTGCAAGAAGATCGCCAGTAGAGCGTCCCTTGCGGAACCCATACTAACGATCTGAAAGAAGATTGTGAGGAGAGAGGTGTTCAAGAATCTTCCTATTAAGGATAGATTAAAAAACTTTGGAAAGGCAAGAAATCAAAACATTTGGACGATAGTTGGAGGGTTGAGAACGGTTACCCTTCTTTGGGACAGACTGAATGAAAGCGAACTTCAGGCGGGAAGGAAAAGTACCAGATGAGAGACAAAGACGAAAGAGTTTGCCTAGGCAGAGTGTCAGCACAGAAGCACAGTTCTTAAGAACAACAGGAGGAACACCATTAGGCCCATACGCCTTACTAGAGTTGAGCCCAGATAGGGCAGAAAAAATATCTTTAGAAAAGATTCTAATTTCAGACATAATAAAGCCAGAGGGAGGAGGAGATGGAGGAACAGCACCGGAATCGTCCAGAGTTGAATTGTATGCGAAAGTTTGAGCGAAGAGTTTAGCTTTGTCAGGAGAAGAGAGTGCAACTGAGCGTCGGAATGGAAAAGAGAAGGACAAGAAGAGGAAGTAAAGTTGTTGAAGAGGTTCTTAGCTAGATGCCAGAAAGAGCGAGAAGAATTAGAATTGAATAGGTTTTCACATTTTTGTCAGATGAAGGAATTTTTGGCAAGTCGAAGAACAGATTTCGTACGATTCCGGACAGAAATATAAGCTGAGTGAGAGTCAGGAGTTGGATGGCGACGCGATGGTACCTTCTGAAAGCCTCCTCTCTGTTGCGAATAGCATTAGAACAAGTAAAGTTAAACCAAGGTTTTTTTGCGTTAGTAGTAGGAATAGAATATGGAATGTACACCTCCATGCCCAAGAGAATCACCTCCGTGATGCGCTCAGCACACTCGGAAGGGCCCCGGATGGAAGCAGTAATCATTCCATAGGAAATCACAGAAGTACTGCCTAAGGGCCTCTCAATCAGCGACGCCGAAGTGCCAAAGGCACCTCCTCTTGGGAGGATCCAAAGGCCGAATTGGAGCGATAGAACAGGAAACAGATATAAGAATGTGGTCGGAGGAGCTCAACGGAGAAAAAAGTTTGACAGAGTAAGAAGAAGGATGAGAGGTAAGAAATAAATCGAAAATGTTGGGCCTATCTCCAAGGCGATCGGGGATACGAGTAGGGTGCTGTACAATCTTCTCCAGGTCATTTAGGATAAAAAAGTTGTAAACTAGTTCACCAGGGATGTCAGTGAAATGGGACGAAAGCCAAAGGTGATGGTGAACATTGAAATCTCCTAAAATGGATATTTCAGCAAAGGGAGAACGGGATAGAATGTATTCCACTTTGAAGGAATTTTGAATAGTCAGTGGAATTACTGTAGGGAAAAGATAAACAGCGCAGATGTATTTAGTTTGAGATTGGCATGTAAACCTAAACCAGAGGGTATAGAATTCGGAAGAGTCGAGTTCGGGAATACAAGAACAAGTTAGGTCATTGCGTACATATGCGCAACATCCACCTTTGGAATGAAATTACGTATAGAGAAAGTAAGAGGGTACAAAAAAGGGGTTGCTGTCAGTCGTTCCAGACACCTGAGTTTCAATGAGGAAAAGAAGATGAGGTTTAGAGGAGGAGAGATGGTGTTCAACAGATTGAAAATTTGATAAAAGCCACGAATGTTACAAAAGTTTAAGAAAAGTGAATGAGGCAGAGGCCCAGAACATCTCGAATGGGCGGTAGCAAATCCAGCCCCGCTGCCCGGGTCTGTGTTCCCGGTATCGGCAGCGGGAGAGCCAGAAGTGGTGACATTTATGGGCCCCTCCCCAGGGGACTCCGAGGCTGTTGAAGGTGTTGCCTTTTTTTTTTAATTTTGAAAAGATTATGTCGTGTGTAAGATGTATGTATATGTAGTGAGGAATAGGGAGAGAAGTGTTTGTGTGAGACCATGCTGGACTGCTCCCAGGGTAGATGAGACACGGAAAAAGATCAACTAAGGAGGACAGTGACAGGAGAAACGGGAGTTCCAGCACTCCCTATCTTCTGTCTAACGTCCCACCCAGAGTACTTCCCTGGTCGATTGGTGTCCACAATCTCCTCCATATATTGCTTTCAAGTTTCATCCTGCTCTCACAACCAGCCATACATGGCTGGTCAGAGACTTTACACATGAACCTGTCAAGTTTGTTTGAAAGCAGAGTAGT